>JAJEJO010000232.1:590155-701079 GCA_020662805.1 Glaucomys volans
GTATACTTAAGAGCATCAGCTTTGGTAAACCATGGTATGTGCAGACAGAGGGATCATGGCAGGGGGTATGGGTTGTGAACAGGGAGAACATTCTTGGTAGAAAGAATAATATATTTTTTGAGACAATCAAACACAGACTTTATTGAAAAAATTTTTATAGTGGTTTAAAATTTATTAAACAAAAACCATTATTTTAATAGGTAGGAAGCAATTGTTTAAGACCTCTAGCTCATAAATCATGAGAAATGCAGTTCTTACAGAATATTAACATGTATAGTTTGCACTATTACACCTTCTAGTGAAACAAAAAATCTTTGCCATCCAAATGCTCATTTTAAAAGGGCTTCAATATTAACATACTAAAGTTTCTTAAACTTGATCTGCTTCTTAATTAACATAAACAAACAGATTGAGGTGAACAGCTAGTAGTACTTTAGTTCCATCATAGGAAATAGATACCTTATGATTGTATTTCTGTGATTTTTGTCAATATAAACAGCTACCATTCCAAATATTTAAAAAGAAGTGGGGTGATGGTTATTAAACTCAGATCTTAAAAAAATGTCAAAGTAAATTATTGAGAATACTTTGTATCTTTACTGAGTGAATAACAACCAATAATTGCTTTAAGTGTGAGTTTTTGACCTCATATAGTCTAAGGTTTACATTTCGTTCTACTTCAAAGAATCTGTCTTTGACCTTGACTAAGCCATGTCTAACAGGGGTTGTACCATTTATGTCATCTCCTATTTCCAGTCTTCCTCTGTGCCATATTTTATTGTAGTCAGTGAAATAAATGGTAACTGCTCATTAGATCATTAACAACATAGACTGTTCTCAGTGTTTCTATTCATGCAAACATTGGACAATTTAATATTTGTGTTCATTTTAGTGTATTTCATGTGTTCTTGTTCTGTTATTCCCAAAACAATGCTATATGCTACTGGAATCTGTATAGTGCTGAAACACAGGAAGTTTCCTTACATTATCTCCAAAATGCCAACTACATCTCTAAGTTTACTATTAATTTCTTTGTGAGTTTGCTCCTAATTTCTTCCTTCTCTAATATATATGTTTATCTCTTTGCTTTAGTTTTACTATGAAGATAGCATTGAATGAGTTTTTTTGGACACCAATGGGGGAAAAAATTTACTTTGGGATAAGTACTCTTAAAAATCTATTAGCTATTCAGAAGTTCTACAAACCTGAGCTATTTCCTATGTCAATTTCCCTGGTGGTAGCAGTCCTTCTATTTGTATAATATCTTATCCATTATTTGTTAGCTAGGTAAGGAGTATGTATTTAATATGAAAATATATTTAGTTTAAAATGATTTCTAGTTTTATTTTCATTTTGGAGAAAAAAATAGAAAAATTGTTAATTTTTAAACTTATATTTAGTTTATTTCTTCAGATGTAGTTTATAGAGTATAGATTACTAAACTAACACCCTGATATTATTCAAAGACAACTGTTATCAAAAAAACAGATATTTGGAAGAAGAAAAGAAACAGAAATTTATAGGGAAAAGGTCCTTATCAGATTCCCCTACTTAATTATTTCTCTGCAGGCTATTTAAATTTACTATCAAGTAATTTACACTTAATATCATAATATCAATATTTATGGCACATTTCCAAATAGTTTGCCACCTCCACCCAGCCTTCTTAAGATGCTTTAGAACTTGCTAACCTCAGATCATTACCCAGGGCAATGTAAACATTAGCTCACTTCTTTTTCGTAATATGTATATTTTAATTAATTAACCAATTTAAATATTCTAAGGTTCTCTTAAATTTTATCAGGCTTTAAAACTCCACATGCTTATCCTTTGATCAACTAAACTTTAACACAATTTATTCAAATTAGACACATTTGAACATATCTTTAAACACATTTAGTTATAAATGAGGGTTATATTACTAGAACTATTAACTATAATTTATGTGAAGCATCGTGCAGATACTCTGATTTTAATCTTTTTTTTTTCTTTTTTACTTAATTGTCTTTGAGGGCTTTTACCATTCATCAACACATATATATGAAAGTGGACTCAAGAAAACATATTGATGTTGATTTCTCAAACCAAACCATCCAGTATTTTGGTGATATAGAAACTCTTAAATCCAAAGAAAATTGATGAATTTCAGCTTACCTTGTTTTCTTTTTATCTCACTCTGGTGAGGGAAAGGAATAAAGAATTTAAAGTAAATGTAGTATCTAAAGACAAAAAGAAGATAATCAGAAGAGAAAGACTGTTGCACTGGAAAAAGGGAAAAGGTTTTCCATTAATATTGTTTCATCACTTGCACTTTTTCTTTGAAACTATATTTATAAATATTCAAAACTGAATATTATGTTGAAATACAAGATTTTCAGTACAATTAAGCATGAATATTATGTTCCAGAATTTTTTTCTGACCTTGAAAGAAAATCCATACTATCATTAGAGAATATTACTATCTAAATGTACTTTTGAAAGTTGAAGAAAATTTTACTATAGAATATAATATCAAACCAGATCTCTTTAAATTTATTTTCTATTGCATTTTTTCATTCATTTTTTGGTTCTATTTGGTTATACATTTTGATATAATTATACAAGCATATACCTTATTCTAATTGGGAACCCATTCTTTGGATGTACACAATGGTGGGATTCACTATGGTGTATTCACATATATACATAGGAAAATTGTTTCAGATTCTTTCCACTTCCTTTCCTTCTCCTATGTCCCCTCCCTTCCCTTCCTTCCCATTTGTCTAATCTGAATTTCTACTCTCCACCTCTAATTGTGGGTTAGCTTTCACATATAAGCAAAAACATTTAACCTCTGGCTTTTGGGGAATGGCCTATTTCAATTAGCATGAAGTCTCCAGATCCATCCATTTGTTGGCAAATGATGAAGTCATTCTTTATGACTGAGTAATACTCCATTATGTATATATGCCACATTATTTTTATCCAGTCATATGGGGAAGGGCAACTAGGTTGGTTTCATAGCTTAATTATTGTGAATTGAGTTGCTGTAAACATTGATATGGCTGCATCACTATAGTATGCTGATTTTAACTCCTTTGGATATATACTGAGTCAAATAGTTACAATTTCTTCCTTTTGGATTTTTTTTTTTCTTTTGTCTGCTTCGTGTCATGTTTTAGTCTGTGCCCATTTGAAGACAAAGAACCGATACCTGCTAAGGTCAAACCAAATAGAAAGAAGTTGATTGAAAGGACACTGGTCAACTCTGTATAACTTGGAGAAAGGAAATTTAACTGTGTATCACAAGGACTAGAAAGGAAAAAATAGAAATCTGTCAATAAGACACTTATACCTTTCTGCATTTTTACAAGGGTTCAACTTGCATGCTACTTTCTGTTTCTTTATGCAAGTTTGTGTGATTCTCTTCCATTTCTTCATTCACATCCGCCTTTGACCAAAGAGTTTGACTTTCTTATGGTCTAGGCATTTCTCAGTAGTGACTCCAGTTAATATTTGAATTCCTTCCTGTCACATTACTGCTGAAATTTCTGAATTTCAAAAATCACAGCTTCAAGACATGAAGAGATTATGCCTATTAGGCAATTGTTTACAATTCAACCCATATAGAACCTAATTCATTTTCCTATCTTCCACTGGAAGCTAGCTCTTTCTCTTGGATTTCCAATCTCAGGTTAATGATTTCATAATTAATCTCACATTTATCTTTATTTACAGTAAACTTTCCATGCACTTTATCCTGTATGTATAATTCTTCTCCAGTGTGATCAACATATTTGCAATTCTGTGCAGGAGATAACAGTGAAGATTATGAACCAATAAACCTAAATTCAAATTCTAACTTCATTTATTTGGGTATGAGAACTTTAACAAGTTCCATAAATACTCTGTGCCTTAATTTCCAAAAGTGCCTGGGAGTTCTGGCACATTCTTCTAATCCCAAAGTTTGGGAGGCTGAGGTAGGTAGGAAGATGGTAATTTCAAAGCCAGCCTCAGCAATTTAGTGAGACCCTGTCTCAAAATAAAAATAAATAAAGTAGGTGCTGAGGATGTGGCTCAGTGCTTAAGTGCCCCTGGGTTCTAACCCTGACACCTAAATAAATACATAAATAAATAAATAAAGTGATTATACATATATTGTACATATATTGTAGATGGTTGTAATAATTAAATAAAATTATATTCATAAAGAGCAGAACATGCCCTCAGTCACATTTCAAACACCATCTCGAATTTAGATATCAATAGTAGTACTGTCCATTCCAACTACCATTGCCTTGAATCTAGTATTCCTTAAACTGCTGCAATAGTTTAAGGTCCAGTTATTATAGGTCCAGCTTTGAGACCCACATCTGTATTGGTGCATCATATAATTTTCATACTAAAACATATTGAGTCTCCTCCACGCCATCCAAATGACAGCTCACATTCAGCACATGATTGAAAGCCTCCCTCAGTCTTCCCTATTCTATTATCCCAGATTTGTGTTTTGATTACATCTTCTCACAGTCACTTTGCCTCTTCCAGGAGACTTCATACATTGCCTTTCCTTAAAGTCTTTGCTTAGCTGCTCATCTTGTCCCATGACAGTCTTTCAAGCACAATTTCCTACAATGGGAATTTTATCTTTCCATTCAAATCCTTATAAAACAAAAACATTTGAACTCTTTTCCTCTTAGAACAGAAGGTTCTGTGTTTTGAATTGCTTGCTTATTTTTTTTAACTATTATAAGCATAGGGTATCCACATATATTTCAGAATTACTATCTTCAATAGCATTTTTCTGCCATTTTTATTTACTACTACCCCTTACATTTTTATGATACTCTCATGTCATCGATGAGAAGAACACCATTTTACAAGAAACAGTCAATAAAAATTGTAGCTTGAAAATAGTATCATATTTGTATAAGAAAGTTATCTAAGATATTTAGTCAAAAAGTTGTCTTCAAAATTTATCCTTATTAAAAAGCTAGAAAGTATTCATTTTTAGGGCATTTCTTCCTTAATGCTAGCAGAATGTTAGTATAATTTCTAGAAGATAAAATCTTAAAATTCTTTCAGAATTTCTTCCAGCTACTAAATTAAAACATTTGCATTTTTTTATTATCATTATAGTTACTTGGTTTGTTGAAATCCATTATAACATTGCACTCTATGTAATATCCATTTCTCTGAACTATATTTAACTTTTTGATTTTTTTCTCCTCTCAATCTCTCTGTCCCTCCTGCCCACATCACCTCTTTTTCTTCCATACTCCTGAATTATATTTTCAGGAATTTTTCTTTTTCCCTTGATTCATTCTCTTAATCTTTATGCATATTTCTTTGATTCTTGCAGAAGTTTCCTGGGATAGTACTTTCTTTCTTTAGTTCAAGATCCTATATAACTCTGTCTCAGTACAACAGAAAGTCTGAATTCTTTCCTTTTGGGACTTGGTTTAGCTATGAATAATCTATGACTTCTGTACTAGACCATTATCACATACAGAAAGAAGGTTAATTTATGTTCTGGAAGTAGCTTTAAATACTCATCTACCTGAGGAACTCTTATCAAAGTCTCTTTCCTTTTCTGAATCAAATTTTATATGTAATAGTAACACAAGCATCAGAAATATCTCTCTAGGAGAAGAAAAAGGAAAAAAGAAGGAAGAAAAGAGGAATTAAGATCCATACTGACACAAAGGGCTGTGTATATTGAGAACTTAGCTTATATTTTACTCTACTGACTTTTATCTGTGACATGATTATTTCACCATAAACTAGTCACCTACACATTTGGTAGTCTAGGAGATCAAAAGAATAATTCTTGGTTATTACTCCAGGACATCATATATTTTGTAATTTGTTTTTTCTTATTTTTATATGTATGAGCAGTTTCATGGATTTATGATCTCTTTATTTTGGATAATGATAATTAGAAAGTAGATTCTATTAAATTTAGAGACAGCACTCAAATAAATGCATCAGGGTGAGAAATAATTCTCTTTGATGCATATACTTATTTAATGTTTATTTGTATTGTTTTGACTTTATTTTACCTAACCTTTGGGGCAATTATATTATAGCTCAATACCAAAAATACTGATTATTAGTTTACTGAACCTACAAACTCCTCAACAGGCATAAGCCACAAAAAATAGTGTCCAAGTTGTACAAATAATGTTCTGTAGTTTTCATAAATTTTCATACTCCCATTTGAGACTTGTACCTGGTTGATGCAATGGCTACTACTTTCCCATCTGCTATTCTGCTGGTATACTTTGTTACATGCTATGTTTAAGCCTTTTTTTAAATGAAAATCTCAGCAAAATTTAATATGGAAGGCATGTTTGTAAATAAAATTTGTATTTTGTCATTCAATATAGATGTTGTAGTAGAGCACAAGAATTTAATCTGGCTAAAGTTTATTTGACCACTTAATATGATGTTCTTCTCTACTCTACTTGTTGTTCACTTGTTTTCTTCCGGTTTACATTACCTCATCCTTGTTTTATTTGTCCCCCAACCCAACCTAATATGATTTTTGACATGAAGTAAAAGGAAAATTTAGCAATCAGTAATTTTTTCAAATGCATATTTAGTCTGCATGAGAAAATTGAAGGAGAAAAGAAGATAAGCAGGAGATCATAAATGCTCTTCAATTCTTCACAGATTTGATGAGTAAAATTTTTACAGCTGACTCATATTTTCCCAATTTGTGTTAACCTTTTCTTTACTTCTTACCTCACTGAGTCTTTCCTGACTAACCTGTTCTACTCACTGCCCTAGAAAGTATCTTATGATTTCCTAAACGGTTCCATCCTTTAGTCATTTTTCCCCATTTTGAAAACTTATTATCTGAGGTCCAAAGAAAATACCCCAGTTCCATGAACACTTCTCTGAGTACAGAGCAAATTTTTGCCAACTCATCATGTTCTGCTGTATATTTCTTAAATTGTTATCTCTTGTGGATTGTAAAACCCTAAGATGCCTGATATTCTGTCTGGGTACAGTGCTTAGTACCAAATGGGGTCACAAACTTGACATTACTGAACAATTTTGAGGACAAATTGTAATTTATACAGTAAGTTCCCAGGTTCTAGTACTCAGTCCTCTTATGCCGTTCTCTGAACTACCTTAGTGAGTGTCTCAGTTAACCTAGACTTGACAGAGAATAATAAAACAGAAGCAGCAAGAATTGAAACCTGTAGGGACTAAATGCCCCAGACTGAAAATACAGATTATATAAAATTATATGACATCATTGCTCTTAGTAAATAGCTCTAATATCAGAAATGACAAGATAGAGTAATACTTCTGATTTCTGATTTCAAGTAATGTCTTTTAAAAATTATTTGCAATGGGAATATTCAAGCAGTACTTGTCTCCTTTAATTTACTGAATTAATCATGATGGACAAATGCTACTCAGTGCTAATGTATTATTTTCCATTTTCTTTTCTTTCTTAAAATTATTTTCTCTAGTTGTGGATGGACATAATACCTTTATTTTACTTATTTATTTTTATGTGGTGCTGAGGATGGAAACCAGTGCCTCACATGTGCTAAGCAAGAGCTCTATCACTGAGCCACAACTGCAGCTCCCCATTTGCTTTTCTTCACTTTGACCTGTTATGCACGCATGTGTACACACAAATACACACACAGATCTGTGTCTACACTATTCAGTGTGAATTTCTAACTTCTACCTTTGAGGAAAGAACAATCTTGACAGTTTTGGTGAAGTCTTTTTCAAGTATTAATATTAGATGATCAGTTTTGAATTTTGGTTCATTGTATTGGTGATTTGTATTGCCTTTCTGTTTTGAGAGTTTGACTTGCCAGTGATTTCCTCATCTGTTTGAATGTATACCAGTTTCAATGAGAGCAATAGTTTAATGTGTGAGGATAGAGAGGTCTCCCCTCAGTTTTGTGGTTTGAGTCTACACATATTAGGCTTGGAAGTCCCTTATGTATTTAAATATTAAAAAAAAAACTTTGAAGCAACTTTTAATGCTACTAAGAAAAAAAGAAGTGAAAAGAAATGATGAGAAAAAAAAAAGGAAGGAAAGGAGGGAAATGTGATCAGTAGTAATAGAATTTAACTGAAAATCAGTTATCTCCCCTACTCTTTGCTTTCAGGATTGGCTCATGAACAAAGTGCCCCAAATCATTCAATTTTCTCAGTAGCCCTAATTACAAAAACATAGAAGAAGAGAAGGCTGTAAATCTGTACCTAGCTACCTTTTAACCACTGTAGATCTAGTGATTGGGAAGCAACTTGCAATAATTTTTCTTTACTCCAAAATATCTGTGCTGTTCCTATATATCTTCCTAAAATTGTCATCAACTTGGGAATATTTCACTCTATGTTGCCTGGTAAAGTGGTCTGAGGTATGCTGTGAATAAACCCTTGGTTGAATAGACTCATGAGCAACTTTAAATATCTGAATTATAATCTAGAAAATTTATGTTACACTAGACATGGCATATAGCTTTTAAAATATATTTATTATGGCAGTGTTTATTTTAAAAATGCAAAGCTTTGGAAGAAAATGACATCTAGTTTCATTCTATGATAAGTGGTTGATAGCAATATTAAAGTCAGATACTTAGAGGTTTCTCCACAGTGAAGTTTAGGAGTTATTTTTAGACTTGATGTTAGGTGCTCATTAATTTGTTGTCACTTTACCAGTTATTTGATATTTTTGCCTGAAAGCAACCTGACCATTTAGTTTTGCTTTTGGAATGCTAAATTGACAGAGGAGTTTATGGTAGAGTTCATTTTCATTTATCACTTACAACTCATAAATCTCACTTCACAGAGTCCTTTGAAATACTTAAGAATGTTTCCTGAGTCACAAACTAGGAGTCTGAGGGGCACTTCTTTAACTTCTTGTCTGTTGGTAAGGTACTCTATCAGCTCGAGCGAGTTATTTTTTCTCTGGGCTCTAACTTCATGTTTATATTCCCTTAATACAAACCTTGCTTAGATATTCCTAAAGGCTTATTACATGCCACACTCTCTAGAGGAAGGCACTCTTTCCCTCCATGAACCCAGGCCCTCTTCAGCACAAATTTCTCTCCCCAAAGGTCTTTGTCAGTTAGTCAAGTTATGTGTAGAGAAGATGCATTAGCAAGAAGAGCATTTGATTAAAAAAAAGAAAAGGACTGCCTTCTGATCATTTAGCAAACATATATTTTGAGCATATATATACTCAAATCTTCAAGAAGTTATCACAGTAGGAGCTGGATAAATAGTAATTTCATTGATGAATAGGACACTATATATGCTGGGGTTTTAGCTCAGTGGTAGAGCACTTGCCTCACACTAGTGAGGCAGGTTTGATCCTTAGCACCACATAAATAAAAATAAAACAAAGGATAAATTCTAAAAAAGAAAAAAAACTAAATAAAAAGAGATTATATGACCTCACTATAAAAAAATTCAAACACAGAGTTAGAGACAAAATAATCTAAAATCTTTAGATTGACTTTTTATAAGGGTAAAATAATGGAATGGGGTACTTTTATTGTAATTATTAGGAAGGTAGAGAGTTCATTCTTTTCTGACTTTGAATAAAATTCCCATTTCTAATTTTCATATATTTTTAAATGTTCTTGTTCAAATGGAATGTGGTTTATATCAGAACAGCTTTTATTTAGGGAGGGATTTTCAGATTTTAAAAAATCTCCTAGAAGCTACATGGCATTTGCCTTAAAGGTTTGGGAGGAAATATAATAAATGCACTATTTAATATGTATTTCTTGAGATACTTTTATGCTCAAGGCAGAGTAATAAGCAAAGGCTCTGTTGTTGCAGAAAATTAATAATAGAGTTAAGTTTTCAGGAAAATGAAAGATAACATTTTACAACTCTAGTCTATGGTTTTGTTTTCCATGCCTATTTTCTCATCTGGTTATCTTTACTTATCCCATTATCCCTTCTATATATGGTGCTCTTTCATAATCCATAGGAAAAGAGATCATTATGTCTCCCTGACCTTTCTCCCTTCCTCCCTAAATGCCAACTGATTCTCATATCAATCTGGATAAGAAACAAGAAAGATTTGTTAATATAACCCAGTGATATTTATTACTAAACCATCCTCCCAATTAGTATTGTGGACGTCCGTGTTATGCGTTGAGATGCAAGTGCTTCATTCCTTTTTTTGCTGTAAATAATCACCATTCTCTCTGGATCCCTCATGGACTCCTTGAGACTTAGCTTTACTCCAAACTTGGAGCTGTAGAATATCATACTAAGTGAAATAAGCTAATCCCAAAGTACCAAAGGCCAAATGTTTTCTCTGATATGCAGATGCTAATTCACAATAAAAGAGGGGGGGGGCACTCAGAGAGGGGAGGAGTTTGGGGTCTAGGAGTGATAGTAGAATGAATGGGACATTATAAACCTATGTACATATGTGATTACATGACTGGTATAATACCATATCATGTACAACCAGGAGAATGAGAATTTATACTCCATTTATGTATGATGTATCAAAATGCATTCTACTATCATGTGTAACTATTTAGAACAAATTTTAAAAGTACTGCAGCTTCTTCTTAATGAAGTCCCTACATGAATTTCTGACTTAAGAATTCATGGACAGGATGATTTCCTCTTTCAGTAATGTGTCATCCTGTTTCTTTCTTTCTTTTTTTTTTTTTTCATAGAACTCAGACAACAGTAGGTTTAAACCTGACTCCACTTTTCCTTTTTCTCGTCCAGTCCAGTGAATGTGATCCCAACATCAATAGCCAAATTCTGATGCCAATTACCAGTCTGCATATATTTCTGAATATCCTTCTCCTGGGTTTTTCATCTCAATGCTTAAAGCACACATTGGGAGACTGTGTTCTAAGATACTTTGAGAGGGGAAAAACTCAATTCAAATTAATTAAATAAAGGAACAGACAAAGGGGTATACAGAAAATTGATAGCTAACACTAAATTGAAGTTTGAGGTAGAAGTCCAGTGCCACCACCATCATTGGGTTCCATAGTTTCCTTCTGCCGTCCAGTGTTGACTTTATCCTGGGAATTCACTTGGTGATCCCATGCACCATTATGAGCACTATCATACTATGGTTAGCAAATCACTTGCAGCCAAGGAGCAGTCTAGCCTTCATAAGCTCATAGCATATTGCCTAAGAGTAGAGAGAGAAGATAAATAAATTTTATTTTTGTAGCCTCTGCACAAGTCCTAGCATCTACATTCTCTATGGTCTTAATTGCATCTGTGCCCATTTCTAAATCAATTAATTGTTTTCAAGGTAGTAATTGCACTGATATTTTAAGGGATTCAAAGTCCTCTGATGAACTTAAGGATGGGATCAATTCCACACAAATGGTTAGAAAGATGCATGCTACAGAAGCAAGAGACAAATATTTCTCACAGACATTAACAGACATCTCACATCCTAACACCTTGATTTCAGAATATGATTAACACCAACTGTTTGCATAGTGTGATTAAGTCACCACTCTCCTTGGGCACTCTGGCTTGTCCTCTGAATTCAACAACTATGGTTATCTCATTCATCTAGGAATACTACCTCAACACAAGTCCTATTCTGTGGAGAATCTTTACCAGGTCCTTATTGTGTTGCTACCTGCTTCCATCTGCTTTAGCTAAGGCATTGGGATCAGTAATAGATATAAATGTTTAACACTCATAAATAAGAAAGAACATTCAATTCAATTCAATTTTAAATCATCAGGACATCCAGTGAAAGAACATCTGTAGACATTCACATGGACAAAGAAAGAATCCAAGGGATGTGGTGCTAGGAATGAAACACTTGCTCTCAACAGGTATTAGTGATTCCAGACCCTTGCTGTTGAGGTGATCCTGTAGGGAGTAGAACCTGAATATTTCTTATGTCAGCTTCCTCTTGCCTGTACAATATATTTGGAAAATTCAATGCTCTTTCTACAACCTTCATCTCTTTGCATCACAAAATGTGTTTCAGAGGTTGCCTGCCTTAATTCCCATTCCAATTTTTAGTTGATTTTGAAGTCTCAGTATTTAAATGGAGAATGCTGCAGAAAAGTATGCTTCATTTTACAATAGCAGTAATAATTTAAACATCTATTCAAATATATACTTTAAAAAATACACACACATATTTATTGGTAAACCATTAGAGATAAGTGATTTTTATTTGTAATACTCTGAGCTTCATATTTTTCCAAATCAAAAATAAATCATTCAGTAGTACGTAATACTTGTCCTATGTTTATGGAATATTATTTGAAAATTATTTTTATGATTTGTTTCACTAGAAAAATTGGATTGCATTAGGAATAGAAAAAAAATAACAAGATATGTACATTCCATTTATATATATATATATTTGATTAACAAAAAACATAAATAATCAAATACAGTAGAAAATATATTGCAGTGATAAAATATGGTTGACATCCTTACCAGGCTTTAGACTAAGTTAGATGGTAACAATTATTATGCTATCTTTACTAAGGGAAAAGCAATAAGATATATAGATTAAAAAAATGCTAATCTATTTAATATTTTAACATATGTAATGCAGCTAGAAGAAAATTAATAAATTAGTCAATTAAATTTAAAACAGTCATCCTTCAAACAGTGCACAAATTAAATGGCAATAGTCAAAACACAAATTTCAAATAAAGGCATTTGTATATCTAGTCTAAGTATCTCTTGACTTGTAAAATTGTTACAGAAATTAGTCAAAAAATAAACTGTTTCAATTATAAAATATAGAAATTTCAAATTCAAATGCTTGAGTGAGTACAGAGATAGTATTTAGAAATAGACAAACAAATCAAAATTTTTTCTTAGAGTTTTCTTTTTAATGTTGTTAAATAAAATATATATGCTATGACTTAATTTCATAACCACCTTTTTATAACACTTGCCTGACCTTTCTTTGCCTTCAGTGTCAACCATAGGCATTAACAACGTCTAGACTTTCAAATACAAACTTATATGCTATGATAATGACTTCTGACATTCATAGCCATTTGAACATTCTAGTAACTAAATACTTTAAAGCTAGTACATGAAAAATAAGTACAACTCTTTGATTAACTGTTGCTTGATGTTTTGAAACTTAAGGAGTCTAATCTGAAATATCCTTCATAATAACCTCTGTGGACAAGGAGAAAGTGAGACTTCAATAGCTACTAGACAGTTTGGATGACATCCAGATGAGCCAATGTTCTAAGGGCCGTCATTGACCTTGGAGTGAATTTTGCAAAGGTGCAAATTTCTTTGTCTCAGACAGGCAGTTCTGTGATTAAGTAAGCACACCCACAAAGCTGCAATGATTGGTAAACACATGCTGGTAGTAAACAATATTCTTTATCTAAAAGCCTTTGAGTTGAGTATTAAATATGGAACCAGATTTATAGTATAATAATGTGTACCTCAATTGTAAGTTGCATCCAAAACACTGGAGTGAATTTATGCAAGTTAAATAGAATAAAAGGAAAAGAAGAAAGTCAAGCCTTATAAAATTACAGTCACGTGAAGCAAGATTAAATTCTTTCACATTTCCTTAATATTTTTCCTTTGAGTGACATTCTTCCTTAACCATACAGATTCTTTTAAATCAAAAGATGAAAAAAGTAAGTGCATTTGTTTATGTACTTACTTAAGAAGAGGCACCAATTTGTTCAGATTTTTGAGACCTGTGACAAACTTAACATTTCCTAGGTGGAATACTAAGCAGATGTATGAATGGATTCTTAGCAAAAGTAATATTAGGACAAGAGTCAAATTATCAAACAGCTTTATAGTAATATTTGTAAGGTTTAAAATGCTCTTGGGAGTGGAGAAAAATTATGTAGGGACAATTTAGGATATCTGTGACAAAAAGTAATAGGTGAAATGTATTTCTGTTTCACTAAATTTTTTCATTTATTTATTTGATACTCAAACTGGGCAGACTACAGCATAGAACTGTTAGTGTCTTATAGGAGGCTCATTATTTGTTAAACTTGTATGAAATGCCCACCAAACATACAGATAATAGAAGTGAGTTTGTAAAGGACTTCATTAATGAAGGTATAGTATGATATGGCTGCATCTGTAAATTTGTGTCGAAAGAGGAAAGCCTAGAAGAGAAAATGCAAACTTGATTTTCAAATGCAACAATCTGAGTTTCAGTTATGACAATTCTCTTTTGAACCAATACATTAATGTTGTCTTTTAATCTTCAGTGTACTGATAAGCATAGAGGAATATACATTTTTTTAATTAAGTGAGGAGGGAACAAATGAATGCAAATATATAGCAATTATTCAGACATCTGCATTTTATTATAGAAGGTTATTGATAGCTATACTAAATTGATTTGTTAAAAAATGCTAGTAATAAACCTATTTTGAAACAATGATTAGTTAGGTAACTGGTCCAAGGATTGAAAAATTGAAACTAATGAATATGATAATCATCTGTGGATATATAGATATTGTCCTTTAGACATAAGTCCTTGGTCTAATTTTATTTGATTTTGTTATCAGAATATTTTTAGTGATCTGTAGAATGCTATCTTAGATGTGACTGCAAAAGTCTAGAAAGATACCTAGGATTTCTTTTGACTTTAAACATTGGAGGAATATTACATAATAAATGACATTTATTTAAGAGGGATAAGTATAATAGTAAATAGCTGGTTAGGTACAAGATAGGTTAGCCTGAAATCATTTAATGTGCATAAGTGAAGGATCATACTGAAATTTGTATCCTATGCAATTTGTTTTTATATAATGGTATTTGTTCAGCCAAAACCAAACCATAACAACAAACAACAACCTTGAATGTCCTCACAGCAGGGCAACTGCAACTATTGGAAAACACATCTCAGATTGAGTAAGAATGTGTTCAGTTCAGTTCCACATTTCAAAATTGATGGGATAGATGTGTGTAAGACTCAGAGATGGCAACTAAAATGATTGATGGGCTGGAAACCAAGACCTCTGAAGAAGGGTGCAAGGAGTTACTGTCACTTAATTTGAGGAACAAAGCAACTCCCATACAGGAAAAAAACCATGATATAAAAGATTCCCAAAATGAACAATGTGTGATTGTTCATAGGAGAGAACATATAAAATAATGTGTTCTCTCCTATGTCCATAGGAGAGAACATATAAAATAAAGATTCAATGTGTGAATACCAAAAGTGAAGGATTAAGTAAACATAAGGCTTTAAGAATGTCAGAACAACACTGGAGTTGTTAAAAAGTTGAGCAATAGTTGTTAAAAAGAGAGCAATTTAATAACTTAAAGTTAAATAACTTTTTAACAATTTCCATTAATCCCTTATATTTATCGAAGTCAGTAATAGCTTAATAATTAATAATATGGAGAAAACATCTTCAGTGCTTATTTTCCATCATTTATAATAATAATAGAATCATTTCCATGAACCATGATTGACAGTTCCCTAACAATTAGTAAATCACTTAATACATTATGGACTACTTAGATTTTTATTTTGATGTACAGGTTCTTCAACTATTTGCTGTACTGATAAATTATAATGTATATTTGGCAAGATTAATGTAATCTGCAGTGTCCTGACATTCCATAATCTTGAGAATCCTAAAAACCCAGGCTGCCTTTGTAGTATGCAAGGAAGAGCAGTCCAGGAGTCAGTTTGATTTGTGTGCTAGGAGAAGACTCAGACCTCCTATAACATTGCAAAAGCTCATAGAATTAATCTTGCAGAAGAATGAGTCTCAGAAACAGGAAGATCCTGGGAAGAGATAGATGATCTTAGAGAACAGGGGCTGTCCATAGGAGAGAACATATAAAATAAATGTGAGAAACATGAACTGCAGGATCAGAGTACTTGAGTTCAAACACATATCTGTCAGTAAAAAAGAACTTGCATGTTTTGTTCCTTAATTTCTTGATAGGTAAAATGACAGTGATGATGATGTTACCAAATTCATTGGGTTGTTGCAGGAATTAAATGAATTATTGTATTTATAGTGACTGGCACAGCATAAAAGTTATATGAAGGTTGATGAGTATTGCTGGGAATTGTTCATATGGATTGAACATATTTGAATGCTTTCTTAAACTAGTACTTTTATAAGTAGCATTTTAATATTCATATTTCAAATGTCCATTTGAGAAAAGGTAATAACTATACAGAATTATTCAAATGAACTAAATTTTTAGGCTTGAGATTTAAAAAGAAAAAAGAGAATTTTCTCAAGTTGTAGTCCTTTTTTCCCCAAGTGATCTGTTCAAACAGTAGATGTTTTTACCTCTGTATGTATATCTCATTTTCTTTAGCATCTCTTGTAACTAAAAATATTTTTTTTTCTTTTGCTGTTTGGATCACTTCATTTTCACTATTCCCTCCTTTTATGTGTGCACATGTGTAATAATCTTTACATAACCAGGCATATGCCTCACTCTGCGAATAACTGCTCTATCTTCCATAGAGAGTGATAAATTTTGTAACCAAATGCTCTTTCTAATAATGGTCTGCATGCTGAGTTGATGATAGTCAGAAACCACTGGTGCTGGTTCTAGATATCAAATATGGACAACACAACTGGCCTTCCATTTATTGAGCTCCAGCAGCCTAATACATAAATGAATGTTAAACTTTGTTTCTGCCAATTTTGAGAAATTTAATCTATTTCTTTTGTCACATTCTCAAGAAAAAATTACCAATTTTTGCAATAGTCATTGCTTTAAGCACTGGGATGCAATCACTGGGAATATAGTAAGGAGCCAGGTAGAAATAGTCTCTGCTTTAGAGAGGCTAGCATTTTTGGACAAGTCATTAGTGAAAAGAGTTATTTATTTTCTTAGTACTGTTTGCAAAACTGAAGTAGATAAATGATAAAGTAATTTGGGTGAAGTGTACTGTTGTAAATGGAGTTGTAAGGCAAGCCTCTTCACAGAGGTGACATTTGGACAAGAACTGCAGCAAGAAAGTCTGCTCCTGGATGTTCCATTCAGCATTAGGATAATGCCTTTCAATCAGCAAAGAGCTTAATGTGCTCAAGGAACACAAAGAAAGCTGCTGCTGATGAAATAAGGAACTTGAAGTTTCCAAGAGATAGAAATACTCATGGAAGAATCAATCAATCTTTCTTTTTTCCTTCCTTCCTTCTTTTTTTTTTTTTTTTTTGGGGGGGGGGAGGGTGCGGATTGAACCTAGGGTTACTTCACCACTGGGAGCTATGCCCCCAGCTCTTTTATTTATTTATTTATTTATTTTTATATTTCAGACAGTAGCTCACTAAATTGCTTATGGCCTCACTATTCGGCCTCAGCCTCCAGTCTCTGGGATTACAGGTGCACTGGCCTCATGGAAGAATTTTGCATTTAATTTAATACTAATCATAAGTCATTGCAAAAATTTAAGCAGTGAAATTTCATTGTTTTGTTTGCATTTTTTAAATGATTCAGATTTTCATGGAAAATGCACTGTGGAAGGCACAGGTTTTTAAAAACATCAGTAAAGAGGATGTTGTGTTATCCAGTCCAAAGATGATTGTGGGGTGAAAAGAGTACTACTAGCTGTTTGATGATGAAAAGAGAAGACAAAATATCCTTTGGAAATAGACATCTTGATGGACTGGTTTTGAATGTTAAGAAAAAGGGAAAAATCCCAGGTGTCAGGGGCTGCTTTTCTCTTTTGTCTTGTCAAGGGAAAGCTGACAAAAACTCAGACATATATATGCATTTGGAGCTCAGGAAGAATTCATTTCAGAATATATAACTTTAAAAGTTGTCAACATACAGATCACGTTTACAGCCATGAGAATAGATGAGATCATCTATGAAAAGTATATGATAGCAAAGAATAAAGGGCAGTAGATTCAACTCAGGTGCCACTAACATTCAGAGTTGTTTGGAGGAGGAAGCATCAGGAAATGTCACTAATAAGGAATATCCAAAGAGGTAGGATGCAAAACAGAATTGCTTCCTAAAGGTCAAGAAGCTGTATTTTTAGGAGTGCCTCATCAACTCTGCCAAATACTGTTTGGAAGCTGAGTAAGATGATTGATATAGAGTGAACCATAGGAGTTAGGAAGATACTTGTTGCTGTTGACCTTTGTAGCAAATGTTTTATGGGCACTTAAAAAAAGAAGGGGTGTGTGGCAGGCAGGCAATCAAATATAATTGACAAGTGTTAACAATCCATTTTGTTATATTTGTCTGTGAAAGGAAACAGAGAAGTGTATGGACACATTAAATTTTGTAAGAAGGAGGACGGATTGAAAACATACAGATGCAGGTAGGCTGGCTAGTCTGGCACTGGAAATGAAAATCTGTTCTCTTTTGATTGCCTCTCTATTTTTTTTTTTAGTATATAAAGTCGCAGTCATCAGCTGAGAACAGGGAAAGAGTTGTTGATGGTTTAGAAATCAAGATGAGATAAAATTATCTCAGGGAATAAAAATGAGTAATAATGAGTCAGTGAGATTCAGACTCAGTATTGAAATGTTGTTTGTTTGTTTCTCCCTTTCCCCCTTTTCCTTTCAGTTGAGATTGTGTTCTGTGACTATTTGGAAATCCACAATACCATCTTTTCTTATGACATCTGTATTTTAAATCTTGTTTAATAAATTTTGATGTGAGACCTCCTAGCATAGTAGATAAGTGTGAGCTTTTGAGTAAAACTGGCCTGACTTCAACAGGATAAATTTCTTAATTGTGTAACCTCATATCCTTTATGTTCTCTATGGGGGTGATATCTTTGGGATAAATAACTTGAATTCAATGTGGACTCCATGCTGGCTAACTATGGGATGTCAAGCAATTCATTTATCTGAAAAAATACAATAACTGTTTCTCCTAATTAATAATGTTACTCTGAAGATTAAAGAAATAAATCCTTTGAAGTTGCCTACTACCTTAAACATGGTGAATATTCAATGAAAATTATATATGTGAATATGCATCGCAGCAGTAGTTATACTGCTCAGAATCTGGTGCTTGATAATAACATCTTCTTGGTCACAGAAGCTTATTTTTTTCTACTTCACTGCAGACAAAATATTTCCTATTTCAGTATCAATTGAGTCCATAAGAAATAGACTTAACCTATATAGATGTGAAGAATTGTCCTAATCTTAGATCAAGTGTGAAGTTAAGCATATTTATTTTAAAATAACGTGTGGAAAGGGCAAAGGAGTGAGAAAATTTGGTGCAAAAACTCCATTCTGCAAGCAGGTATAGAATATTTTGGGTAAATTTTCTAGGAGGACCAATAAAATCAGTTTAACTTTTAAAACTCAGTTCCTTTGAATAGTAGCCAGTCAACAGGCCCACCAGCAAAAGGAAACATTTTGATTGTCTGCTGTAAGGACAGACTTCTAGAAAAAACATGGAATTTGGGTGAAAGGTCAGTAAACTTTACTAGTTAGAGAGGTCTTATCCTACAATGCCATTTCTTCCATCTATTCATTAAACAAACAGGTAGTGATCTTTCAGTGGATATCAGTAAGATCTACAATAAGATTACTGTGCCTCAACTTCCCTTTAAGACATTGTCTCCCTGAATTTTTTTTATTTAACCATGTAACCTACATTCCTTTCAAATTGGCCTTCTTGCTCATTCTCCTACATTTTACATTGACTCTTCTGCTTTTGTAAACTATATTCTTTACCCTTTAAATAAATTTTCCCTCATTTCCAATTTTAAAATCTTATTTATTTTTATAAACATAACACAGATGGAAAGGAATGTTTCCAGTACTTCCTATTAACTGATGTCTATTACTCTTAACTTTTATCTCTTATGCCTCTAAATATTTACTAACTTGGAGTGATATCAAATATTTTCTACACATGTGAATGTGTGTACATGTATGTGTATATGTGGAAGTATATATTTCTATGCTATCAAGTTCCTGGAAAGAGGAATTCATCATAGAAGCATCAAATTCCACTGGTAATAGTCATTTCTATGTAGAAGGTTTTTTGTTGGTGGTTTTTGTTTGATTTTTTGTTTGTTTCTTTTTTGTGGGAGGTAGCAGGGATTGAACTCAGGGCATTCAATCACATTCCAAGCCCTATTTCATATTTCATTTAGAGACAGAGTCTCACTGAGTTGCTTTAGTGCCTCCCTTTTGCTGAAGCTGGATTTGTATTCCCAATCCTCCTGTTTTAGCCTCCCAAACTACTGGGATTAGGGGCCTGCACCACCATGCCTGACTAGAAGGGTTTTAATCAATATTTGAAGAAGCCCATGCTGTGGATGATGTGCGGTATCACCCAGATCCTCTACCAGGCCTGAAGGGTTTCTTTGCCTAGCTACTGCTATGGTTGCGAGCTAAAAGGTTTGTTGGCTTTCACTGGTAGCCATATCCAGTGACCAGTCTCACTGGAGTATGAAGACACAGCTTCCTCACCCAGTCTGTAATAGCTATCCAGGACACCCCACCATCAGGGTTTTCTTGCAACTGGCCAAGACCTTGCTGTGATGGCACCAAAGCCTGACTTATAAAACTCTGCCCTTTCTTGCTCCTTCTCTTCACCTACCCTCAAATCACCTCTGAGACACCCTGCCCTACTGAATCTGCATTCAACTCTCCCTATCAGAGTCCATTTCCTAAGGGACCTCAGGAAGCACTACTGCAAACTTAAAAGCACATTTTTATATACTATTTTTCAAGTTTTTAAAATAACATTTACTATTAGGCAATGACATTTTAAGCTTAATTTGTTTTTAAAAAAATACAGATAGCTGTGAGTACACTTGATCATGAGGTTCTAGATGATCAAGTGTTGTTGTGACTAACATTCATTAAAAAGACAGGTTATTACACTAATATGATGCAATCCCCTTTAAGTATTCATGATGCTAGGCAATTGGTTATAAGGAGAAGTGGCTAAATTATTTCAATTAATTAACTACTCCATGGCAACTCCACATGAACCTCTATTTCATGTCCTTGAATCAATGCCCATTTTAACTAAATTCTTTCCTGGATCAATTATTTTTTATCCAAACTTTGATCATTATTAACCTTAGTGGGGAAAAAAAAGTTTTCTAGAGTAGGCTTTTGGTCTGCCTTGCACTGGAATGTATCCATTCTAAAGAAAGATCACATTATTCAAATTCCAACGTTTTTTCTTGTTCTTTTATTATAAATTGTGATTAAATCCTCTTGTCTGGGTTATTCCAATAGAGAACTACTGATTAGATTAGAGTAGAAAAGTAGCAACTAGCTACTTACAGTGTTTCACTATATTATCAAGTTTCAACACTAGGCTCTGGTTTCTTCACAACTCTATTCAGTCAGCTATAAGAAATACTAATTGAGAATTTCCAAGACAGCATTCATGAATGCTGAATAAATGACTATTTTTATGTCATCTGACTCATGGCCTCAAAGGTTGGTGAGTTCCTATTTTGTGTCTTAGGGCCACCAAAATGCATACTTCAAAAAAACTGTCATGCTGCATGTTTTGACCCTGATTCTGTGTCTGTGGTCCTTGGGGTGTGAGTGCCACCACATGTGGGCGTATGCTCTGATGGCAACTGTAGGGCTCACAGGGAAAGTCTTATGAAATATGAATAGACCCACTCTTCCACTCCCTCTACCACCCCCTCCTTTTCTTCTCTTTATCAAGAATTCACAGCTGGTGAGGAAAGATCAAATACAGCGTGGAACTCAATTCAGCCACCTCCTCATCCTAGGGTTCTAAGCAAAGGTATCATGTTACTGAATCAGGAAAGTGACAAATTCCTGAGTTTTATTTGAAGCAATGAAGTAAAATGTAAGATTTCTATGTAACAAAGGCTAAGCTTTAGCTGTACAGTTGAAGCTTAATTAATCTGAGGGTAAGAGCAATCTCCTGTTCCTGATTATTACCACATAAGAGTTAATGCCTGTGGCAACAGATTTCTTCCAAATAGAATATGCCCTATTTGTAAATTTAAAAAATACTCCTTTAAATGAAATAAAACAATTAAATCATTTACTTTAACCTGATATAATTTCCTTGTTAGAATAAGGAAAATATTTTATTCTGTTTATTTTAGGAACTCAGTTTATCAGAATTAACTTCAATATTTATGCATAAACCTCTTGACTTGTTAGTGTTTATCTTTCCATAAATCATCTTCAGAATAAATGAAATATGATGAAATCATAAAACCCAGAACACAGTGGTTTCCCACCTGTTGATTTCCCCTGAAAAAGGTGTGTGCTGGATCTGAGTCTATTTCACTCATCACTGCCTTGAGCTCAGTTCCTATTTGTTGAATGAATACTTTCCAAAAGGAGTAGACACAATAGCAGATACTTAAACTGTAATACATTTAGAACTGAATTGCTTGTTATTCTCTGATGTCATAGCATCTTTGTTAAACAAAACTAACAGGATTCTGTCCAGTCTTCAGTGCTACTATTTTCTCCCATTTCTAACCAATATCTTAAACTGACGTTACTTTATCTTATTCTGACACATTATTTTGGTCTCTTATAATCAGTGTTACTATGTTCCTTACAGGGTTGTATTCTGTAGTCATGGGGAGGGGAGGTTAGTAAGTAGCATACAAATAGTATCAGCAGACTTCAAGATGTCACCATACTGCCACGGCATTTTCTTTTCTTTTCCTAGCTAAGGAGATTACAGGAAAACATCAGATTTTATTTCTGCTGTTATAACAATCTACAATGTATAATGAACCAGGGTGAACTTTATAAAGGTCCTTTATCCATGTCTTTAACACATCTTTATAAATGAACATCTATATTTTAGTAACTGGGATGTAGTGAGAAATAATACACAAATCCCTGCCCTGATGGAGCGAGCTTACAGTTTAGTGATAGGAGAAAGAGAAAACGTGTGTGTATGTGTATATGTGTGGTGTGTGTGTGTTACACATGTCAGTGGGCAATAGGTACTATGAAAAAAACAGAAAGAGGAATTTAAAGGGATAAATTGTTATACCTGGTGTGATTTTATTTAGTATGGTCACAGAATAATATACAAGTTCAAAATATGTGCAAGGATGTGAATTAGGTGAGTTAGTTATCCCTTATGTTATTTAAGTGGATAGTTTTCAAGAGAGAGAATAACAAATGCAAAGATCCAGTAGCATGTTTGCTCATTTTTAAGGTTGAGAAGAGAAACCAGTATCTTTGCAGCACATGAATGAGAGAATTATTTGTTGAGGCCAAATCACAAAGGGCTTTGAAGAACATGAAGGTTTTCGTATTTTACACTAAGAAGAAAAGAGATATAAGTTCATTTACATCACATTTTCATCCATGGGCTGCTGGGTAAAAAATGAAATATAAAACAAACTTTCTTTCTTATGTAAAAATAAAATTAAAAGCAAGAAGTCCAATATGGTAAGGTGTACTTATTAGGAACCAGGCTCCTTGATCTTGTTCCCCAATGTCCTCAGCCCACAGCAAGAAAGGTCCAAAATGGATATTTGTACTCTTGTCATTATGTCCATATGTAGGTTTTCCTTTTTAGACTCTGAATTTACACCTCGCACCACGACTTTGGCCAAAATTTTTTTTCAATGGCCTTACCTGGTTATAGAGTGACTAGGAAATATATTCTTTAACCTGGGTATTCATATGTCTGGTCCAAAAAAATCAAACAATTTAAAGTAGTTCTCTTACTGAGCATTTGGGGAAGCATCTGAGAACAGATCAAAGAAGGAAGAACTTAAACTGAGATACTTTTTATTTTAGAATGTCTTTATGAGATTCACTGGTAAATGGATGGATCTGGAGACTACCATACTAAGTGAAATAAGCCATTTCAAAAAAAAAAAAAAAAAAACAGAGGTTGAATGTTCTCCCTGATGTGTAGATGCTAACCCACAACAAGTGGGTGAGGGAGAATAGAAGTTCAGTGGATTAGACAATAGGGAATGAAGGAAAGGGATGGGGAGTAGGAATAAGAAAGACAGTGGAATGAATCTGATGTAATTTTCCTGTACATTTATGAATATACCACAGTGAATCTGAATATCAAGTACATCCACAAGACTGAGATTCTAATTAAAATAAGATATACTCCATGTTTGTATAAATATCTCAAAATATACTCTACAGTCACATTTGTCTAATAAAGAACAAAAAAATTAAAAATAAATAAATAACTGAAGTTCAGCTTGAGAACCTGGTCTTTGGAAGGTTAGCATGTGGTCAACCTCTCACATTCTAATTGAGAGCACCCAGTCTTGTCTCTCCTCCATCAGTTCATCTTTTGCTACCAGCCCTACCCCTTACACACCATGTACCTGTGAACTGTGGGGCCTCATACACTTTATGAGAATCTTCTCTAGGCATAGTTAAATGATTATATGCTGTATTCCCCATCAATAATAACTATATTTTCCCTTAAAATTTAATATAATGTTTAATTTGGTACACATGTTAGCATTTCATTAATACCCTCTCTCTTACTAAGCTCTAACAGCAAGTGCATTCCTGTCTTTGCCCATTTTCATATTCCCAGTGCTAGCACAATGCCTAACATGTAGTTGTTGACTGAAACTATTGAGTAAGTGAACAACTGAAAGAGGAGATCTTATACTTTTGTGCAGTAGAAATCAAGCCATGGGGATTGGATAGAACATTTTTAATGATAAATTCCAGGAGACTTGAAATTCCCTGGCATTTTAAAAATAAGTCTGTCTAATCTATTAAAAGAATGTGTCCATTGTAAATGTAGCTGTGTATATAGTGACCATTACAATAACTCATTACCTTTTTATAAATCTTTTCAAACTTCAGGGGTTTGGAAAGCTGCAAAATAAATAGCAAAGCATGATATTACTTTAGATGCCTAAATAATTATTTATGTTCTATTAGAATTACATGAGATATTTTTGAAGCAA
Organism: Glaucomys volans; assembly: GCA_020662805.1. NCBI lineage: Eukaryota > Metazoa > Chordata > Mammalia > Rodentia > Sciuridae > Glaucomys > Glaucomys volans. The sequence continues at coordinate 614,985 of JAJEJO010000232.1, forward strand.
AATACCTACTCATACCTTCAGTTTTATATTCAGTTCTCATGATATTAGGTTTATATAATAAACAGATTAAAATACAGTGTAAATCATCAGCATGATATCTGACTTCCTTTGATTTAAAGTTTAAGAATCTAAACTAAGAATGTTATAGAACACAGGGTACTAATTTCAAAGAAAGGGCAAAAACAAATTATCTGGACAAATTTAAGCATTACTTTCCATTAAACATCCATGTTTAAGCTCATTATTACCTGTATTGTTATAAGCGTTTTATGGATAAGGATGCACAGAATGCATTTGGAAGTTGTCATTGATCTCTTAGAAGTACCGTTGCTGCAATTTAATGAAGCAGAGAGCTTGTCTGGCATGTGAGACAAAGTATTTTTTTGAATCCTGTCGACCATGCAGATAGTTGATAGCTTCTCACAGCCAGACTGACACTTTTAGGTGGAGGTTTACTGTAGCATACAAGAAACAGTGACCTGTGATACAGCCAAATGACTTCTAAAATGGTATGAAAAGAGATTTCAACTCCCTACAGCACTACTAATGTACCTGAAATTTTTAAAGTGCATTTTAGTAGTTATGAAAGGATCCAGATAGAGAGCACTAAAGACTGGTGCCCTTGCGTTATCCACCTCAGCCCCGGGCACACAGAGTCATTCCCTGATTGCTGGCATTACTTGTAGTGGAAACTGAAGTGATGTGCAAGATTACTTTATTCTCAATTTGATCTTGGCCCTCTCTGTATGATCCTTGCTTCTCTGCTGAGATTTAAATTTAGTTGGATTCAAGAGAGAGCTTTTATTTTGATATGCATTTCTATAGATACTGACCTAGAAAGAGACTGAGTTATTATACATAAGTTATCTGATTTGCATACAGATTTTCTCTATTGAAAGCTTGAGCAACATTTGGTGAACTCCAGGAGATAGATTTCATAGCCCACTGTCAATAGAAGTAATCTTCTGATTTATAGCAGTACGTTTTCCTGGAAAAGATGTTGTAAGTTAAAATAACATTAGTCAAATTAAATTTTGTTCCAGAAAAAGTCATGAAAGACTTTTTGAAGATCTGATAGTCAACCTCTTGCACATAAGGAAACACCTCCATTGAGAGAGAATAAGAACTCTATCAATAAATAAATTGAATGGAGATAAATATACATACACACGTACGTACATAAGAGTTTCTAAAATTAGACATGTAAAAGTATAATTCATTGTTAATCATAGAAAATATAACCAATGTGATATTGTTAAAAAAAAAAGTACCAGAGACATGGTTTCAGGTCATGTAATGTTTCTAAATAGTTGCTGATCTTAGAGAAATAATTTAAGCTCTCATTATAAATACATATTTTATTAGTAGAGTTAATAATACCTATTTCACAGACTGGTTTTAGGTGTAGAATATCAGCCCAGAGTTAAGAGAGAACTGGATTTGTATGTCAGATCTGTTCATTAGTAGATAGGACCCCTGTGATTTAATAGGTATGTTAGCCTTGCTTTGCTGTGATTAAAATACCTGACAAGAACTACTTAGGGTAGTAAAAGTGTATTTTTGGCTCACAGTATCAAAGGTTTAGTCCATGGTGGGCTGACTCCGTTGCTCTGTGTCTGTGATAATGCAGGACATCTCTGTGGAGGAACCCTGGTGCAATCATGGCTGGCCAGGAAGCAGAGAGAAGGGAAAGGGGAAAGAACCTCAGAGAAGATGCACCCTTCTAAGGGCAAGACCCCAGTAGGTTACTTTCCACAGTCACACCCACCTGCCTACAATTATCACCCAATCAGTTCATTCAAACTAGAATGGACTGGTTCGGTTACAGCTTTGCCTAATCATTTTACCTCTGAATTTTTCTGCATGGACATGGGAACTTTTGGGGGACATCTCATATAACACAACACGAGGATTCTCTAAGTTAAACAGCTCAGTGACTTCAGCATTTGTACTTTATTACTCACTCTTGGTAATAATCCAGCTTCCCTAGGAGCTAGGCAAATCCATATGACTAAATTATGAGAGATGTGAAAGGAAGTGCTGTTAAGCACATTCTGATCTTACCCTTTTAAAGTAGCTCCTTGCCCTTACTTCTCTTATATCCTTCTGGTAAGCTCACATGTGGATATCATCATGAAGAATGAGCTTCACCCCTACCAGTGAGGGTGATATCCTGAATGACAGCCCCACTGGAGAGCATCAGGTTCCTTGGTGATATTACTTCCTAAGCTGCCCATATCCCTAGAACAGAGAAACTTCAGTCATATAAGCCACTGTACTTTTGTGTCTCTTGTTAGGATAAATAGTCAATAACCAGAAAATTATGACTTTGAGCAAGTATTAGAGCTGCCAGAGTTTCAGTTTGGTAATTCATAAATTGAGATGGTGATAGTTGATCAACCTATTTATAGACTATATTTAGGAAAAATTAGTTAATATATAAAGTCCACTTAAAATAACACTTGAAAGATAATTAGCAAGTAAGTGTTAGCTGTTTATTTATTTCATTTCTAATTAGGATCACAACTCTCATTTGCGAATTTTTAAAAACTATGAAGTTACATATTTTCATCTTTAAAAAACATCATGAGCAATATTGAGAAAAAATAGTAGTGTTTGAAAAGAACACCTTTATGAATGCCATGAAGTTATTCTTTTTTTTTTCAAAGCACAGCATTTCCAAAGAAATTGCTAAGATACATATTTGATTATTTTTCTTTTGAGGAGTCAAAACAGACTTCTGGCTTTCTATTGTAAGTTTGTGCATATGAGCACATGTGCCTTTTAAAAATTTTTTTCTAATTTTTATACATGTCAGTAGAATGCATTTTTACACATTTACACAAATGGAGCATAACTATGTACCCCTTTATTGAAAAATTTCCTAGAGTATATCAATTTTATTGTCAATCTTCTGCTTTTGAAAAAGTTATCTATACTCTCTGATGCTGCTGCCTACCAGTGCTGGTAATGATGTCTGTCACCTTTGAGTCACCTGATAATTCTTAACCTTGGTTCTGAAAACTTCACTCTCTTGAAGAGATAAAAAATGGATTTTCCATGGTTTCCCCTGACTGCAGAATATTGTCCAAATTCCTTAACATAGCATTTGAAAACACTTTTCAGCTTAATAACAAAACAGTTATAACAGTGAGCTTTTATTCTGGTCTGATGTTTGTCAATGTGTTACAGACACAGTGGCTATTTTTCTGTATTCCTAAGAATCTCTGCTCTCTACCTTATGTCACATCTTATTTTAAAAGCATATTCCCTGCAACAGTACTTTTGACAGGTATTCTATGAAAACCACAATCTGTTGACAAGAGCATTATGAAATATTGTGGATTATGTTCCTTTGTTAGAGATACCCAAGATACATAACTATTAGAGTCTCTGAGCTGTCCTGGAAAAACAAAATATCCTTTTGTTTAATCCAGCTTTCCTAAACATATCACTATGAAACTCTTTATTAAGCATCTATTAATCTCAGAAAAATGGTTTCTCAGATTCTGTTTTAAGAACCTCACCCTAGATGAATGTAGTCACTAAAATTATACTAAGTATTCCCTCATTTTAATTGTCATAATTACTTACCCTTTGGTGCTATGGAAAAACAAGGTGACTTTTTTTGTGGTTGTCACATTCTGTCTTGTACCAACTTTTATGTACACAATGAGCTCACTTAAAGAGGTACTCTATTTTCTTCTTTATGTCACTTGACATTTCCTAATATAGGGTATATAGAGGATGGCCTGTGATAATATTTTATATTTCAATATTTTGTGGTACTGAAAATATATTATTTTAAGAAATAAAATGTATTAAGACATATAAATGTTGTCTTTCAAATGGTATCAGATGTTACTTGGCTACATAATTCCTCCACTAACCATAACTTTCATGGAACTTTATTGGTGTCTCCATTTATATGGATCAGTTTTAAAGACAAGAAATCACTGAAAGAGTTTCAATAGAAAGGGATTTTCTTTTAAAGGTTATTAAGTGACTTGGTAGGGTTGAAAAAAAAGTCTAGATTGAGCTGTCCAGAACAAATTACAATGTCCAGTCACTAAGCTACCCAAAGCAGTTAATGCCACTTCTGAAATCAGAAGCCACTGGCTTGAGAACCACCCCACTGAGACATGATGAGGGCACATCCACAGTCCAGTAGGTACTAAACCAGAAATTACAATGATCAGGAAACTACCTTCAGTACTGTGAGATTCAGAACTTTGCCAGACTAACTCCAATCAGCCATGTCATATCTCTACCAACCTCCAAAAATGATTATCAGATTCTGGAAACTTGGTTCATGCTACTGAAGAAAAACAAATACATAAATGAATTTCTCCATGATCTTATTTGCAAGTAAAGCCAAACACACAGGTGCTGCCTCAATTTCCCCTCTCAACCCTTTGCTTGTGTATGACAGAATGTGACTATCATCTAAAATCCTAGCTCTAGGAAATTTAGCTCTTGTGCTTCTACTATAAAGACAGACAAAAGGAAGATGAAATGGATATTGGAGACAGTTCAGAGTCTACCATGGTGGCTACAAATCTCTCATAGATAATATTATCTTCCTTGTTCACATACCTGCTCACCTTTTACATTTGATTTCGTATCTCCCATTCTTTTTCTCCCTGGAGATATTGCAACTTTAGTTAAAAGTGAGATTTCTAATCCCATCTAAAGGAATTTTTTTTTGGGTATTTTTAATTTTTAACGGATACACAAAACATGAAAGTTGTTCATAATAATGAGGGTACCTTGTAATGCTTATTACATATATATTAAATGTAATGTTTTAATCAGGTTAAACATATTTATCTCCTCATTTTTTGTTTCTTTTGTGAAAACTTAAAATATCCTTTCTTCCAACATTTTGAAATATATAGTAATTATTGTTATCAGTAGTCACCCTACTGTGTGATGGTGTCCCAGAATTTCTAGCTCTTATATAATCATCACTCAGCACCTTTGGAGTGATTTCCCCAAACTTTCCTCCCTCCTGCTCTCCTTGGCTTCTGGTAAGTACCACTCTACTCTCAGCTTCTGAGATAAAGGTTTTAAAATTCCACATAAGAGTGAGGTCATGTAGTACCTGTCTTTCTGTGTCTGGTCTTATTTCACTTAACATAATGATCTCCAGTTCCTGCTGCAAATGACAGTATTTCATTCTTTTCTATGGCCAAATGGTATTCCATTATGTATATCTACCACATTTTCCTTATTCTTTATCAACTGATGGATGCAATTGTTGTTTTCTATTCCATAGCTATTGTGACTACAGCTGCAATGAACATGGATGTGCAGATGTCTTTTCACATACCAATTTCATTTCCTTTGGGTATATACCCACTTGTGGAACTGCTGCGTCATATGGTAGTTTTATTTTTTGAGAAACCTGCATACTATTTTCCATAATAACTATACTAATTTATATTCCCATGAACACTGAAGAAATTTTGTACAACAAAGAGTAAAACAATAGTATATTATCTAATCAAAATATGGTGTTAAAGCTAGCATTTCATGAAAACAGTATACTGAATGTTACCAACAATATTGAATTTATTCCTAAACTGCCATCTAGTTCTAAGTTATACTCCTCAAGAACTCTGTTTTGCAGATATCAATCCCATTTTACTAGGCAGAAAACCAAGGCACTTTGAAAAGTATTTAGCAAAGCTCACCCATCCTATAAATTTAGAACCCCATGTTCTTTTCTTAATACTTTGAAGTCAAAGATTGTCTACAATTTGAAGCAAACTGAACTTCATTTTCACACATTTTGCCTGGAAAATAAAAGTAGAGAGTTTAAATTAGAGCACAGTGTGCAAAGTCCATAATCCTATTTCTACCATGGGACCTGTGTTGTGGTGAACAGCACAGTTTCATTGATGCATATGAATCTATTCTTCCCTTATGGAAAGGTGATGTTACATTCCCTCAACCTCAGCATCCACTGCAGCTTTTGATTGCTTTAGTCTCTGAGGCTTCATATTGTTGGTTAATTTACATGCTCTGTCAAGTCATGCTAGAAAAATCACACACTTATTAGTTCAGCACAAAGGAAATTGATGTGATCTTCAAGTAGAATATTCCTTCACTTTTGTTCACTCATGTTGCCCTTACTTGTTAAATATCCATTCTGTATGATAAAAATCTAATTAAATGAAATGCTTCTCAGTACAGTCTGTCATATTATGATTCTACTCTTCCTGTATGTTTCCAAATTATACTAAACACCAATAAAATGGATATTGAACTGTGGATATTTAACTGCAGTTTAAATCCCTTTGCAATGCCATTGCAGGGTCAGTTAATAGAAAAATACAGAAGAAATCTCTTTTGAAATATCAAATCCACTTTGATAGATTAAATTATAGTTCCCTAGGACACCAAAATTTGGAAATCATTTAACAAGTCCGGTTATATCTTTTTGCTTTATTGTATTGTACTTTTGTGCTCTGTACTCTATGTGTAGTAACTCAATCAAAAATACTATCAGAAAAATGTAGAAAAAATAAAGAACTCTTTAAACTTACATAAACTATTGGTGATATTTAAGCACTTGACAATACTTGCTTGACAACTAAATATAAAATACAGTATGAAAAACTTTCTAGCTTCTTCTCAAGTCCAAAATTTATACCTAAAAGTGAATCCATCATTAATAAGGAAAATATGAAATGTTATCAAATGATATAAGATGAAAGAACAGTTAACATCACATTTTTAACAGTTCCCATAAAGTTAAATGCAAAAGTTGGAAATTTATTTTACTTTTAATTTGATCTATTTTAAAGAGTCTATAATGACATTTTTTTTCCAATTAGCAATTATCTGGAGTATATTTTAAAAAGAACCCAATTTTTAGGAGTGGAATTTGAAGTAAAATTCAGAAACTTCTTGGTAATTTTATATGACATATTAGCCATTAAATGCCACTAAAGAAATCACTGTGGCTGGGCACAATGGTGCATTCCTGTAATCCCAGCAGCTTGAGAGGCAGAGGCAGGAGGATCGAAAGTTCAAAGCCAGCCTCAGCAAAAAGGAGGTGCTAAGCAACTCAGTGAGACTCTGTCTCTAAATAAAATAAAAATAGGGCTGGGGATGTGGCTCAGTGGTTGAGAGCTCCTGAGTTCAATCCCTTGTTACTCCCGCCCTTGAAAAAAAGAGAAGTTAACTGTGTCTTCTTTACACATAGTTGCATGGGGATACATTTTAACAAAATATTTTAATCTTTCCTAAATATCATATACTTTTAAAGGTTAAAGATAACTAAATTAAGCAAGAAGATGATGCATGACCTCTCTGAATTCACAGAAAACAGCGAGAGCTGTATTAATAGTAATAAATATAACTGATTTTTAACTGTGTTAATGCTATAAAGAGAAAATACAAGGGCCGTGAAAACAAGTAAGTTGCTTTAACACAAACCAGTCAAGGCAGAAGGTGGCAAGCAACTGTGAAAGGCCTCCCTTTATGCTCAGACTGAAGTTGTCAGGAGTTGCAGAAAGTTACATGGGTGGGTGAGGAACACTTGGAAAGTGGAGGGTGAACATTCTGAGCAAGCAGAAGGCTGAGGCTCCACAGACTGTCAGCCACGCATGACCTTGGAGAGGGGACTGGCAAGTTCTAGTTCATATGGAGCTCAGTCTGGTTCATTGAGAACTCTGAAAAAAAATGACCAGTCTACCTTTCCTTAGTCCTATATTAAGCATGTGTTATGTGGTATCATTGATTGAGAGTGCTGTCTTTACTAAGGATGTTCATGAAGGATATAATTATTCGATACATTTGATAGGAATGAAAAAATGAATAATTTCTCATGGTATTTTTATTCCTTTTAGATGTTCTGTAAATATTCTAGAACTGTTTTGTCTTGTCCAAGCTTTGTATTGGAAATTACTAAGTAGCTTCCTAATCTGCCCATTGTTTAGGACTAAGCAACGGTTACTTTCTGGTCAATGTAGTTAGTCTGGAGACTGGACGTGGAAGATGAACCATCTTGTCCATGAGGATACTAGATTTTTCTTTCTGAATGTTCCAATACCAGTGTTTTTGCACTATATTTCACAGTTCAGTAAACCATGGGTTATCATTAGAGTTAGAATGACTTATACATTATTGTCTAAATTACTCAGAATGCTTAGGTGTTCCTACAGCAGTGGTTTTCAAATTTCAGAGTGAATTTTTATTCAATGCCCTGGGGGAGAGTGGGAATCTCCTTTTAAAAAGTGCCTTTGGCCAAATATTTTGCAGTGGATTAGTGGAGTAAAATTTTGACAACAATTTCCTCAGAAGCAACATGAATGGCAAACAAAAGCAAAAACAAAACAAAAACAAAACGAAAACCCCACAAATGATTAATAAAGAAATAAAAATCCTCAAACTCTGAAAAACCAAGCTTACCTTAGCAACTTGAGCCTCAGACCAGATATCTGAATGAGACAGTTAATTCTATGGCTCAGCCCTCTTGGAGGAGATCTATCCCTGGAATGGGATTTCTGATACAGCAAATGAAAATGCAAACTCCCAGAGTACATTTTTATTGTAACTAAAAACTTCTGTTTTTTCAAATTTGTTTTCCAGAGGATCTCAAGTCTTTTCTGTTCACAGGGACCTAGGATATTGCCAGGCATCCTAAAGTTAATTGGTATCCAGCTTGTAGCAAAATACCTGACTATGTGGCAATGTTCTGACTTCTAACTTGCATACTTTTTAATATTAAAATCTTGGGCCAACACAGGGGTTTAGTGTAATTGTCAGATTAATCACTGGCCTCAACACATGGCCTCTTCTGTCAGAACTGTCAACTTCCACACCATTCATTTCTTGTGTCCAGACCCAGAAAATGATTAATGTTCACAACAAAAATGGGATTCATTTTTTAAAACTACAAGTGTCATTGCACATAAAGGATATTTGTTAACACATGCACTATGTTTAAGAATTGAGTAGGTTCAGGTAGACTGTCACACTGAAGATAATTTAAGAAAATCAGTCTTTGAGGTGCTGCAGGAATGCAATATAATACCGTAAAATTAACAGATATTTTGATTGTCTGAAAGCTTTTTTTTCTTTTTACGTAGGCTAAGAAAAAATTTTTTAATCCTTCGTTCCTTTAAAAATAATTTTCAAAATGTACTTCTTGCTAGGTTTGATATAAGCAGATTTTGTAATATAAATAACTTTTGTGAAACATTGGATGCTCTTACTCTTCAAGATATTGATATGCTGATACAGAAAACCAATCACTGTATTAAGTGTTTTAGGTAACATCACAGGCCCCACAGAGATGTACTGATTTGTGAGTGATATTTGTTCACTATTATAAAAAGTTTCTATTGAGTATTTTTCCTTTAGACAAGAATTGAAGAATTAGAAAGGGATACACACATGCACCCACACATTCCCACTCTGGTGGGAGAGTGGATGTGTGTGGGGGGAGTGTGTTTGAGATTAGCATTGAGTTCTTAAGTTGTATACTAAAATTGCTAGATTCAACTAGATTTTTTTCCACTGTTAGTTTTTAGCTATTATAATTAAAGATTTGTTAAGAACTGCCCAGAGTCTAAATGTGCTGGCAGGAAATGTTAGCACCTCATCTCAAAATGTTGCTTTCCCTCTTTAAGAATTACTCCCTACTTCTATAGGAAGACCATGAAAATGAAGGGGCTCTGCTACCTTTTCCTTTAAGAAGAAAAAAAAAAAAAGCAACTTTAAGACAATACGGAGCTGAAATCACTGTAGGGCATAGAAATGAAGGGAGTGTATCAGTATATTCCTACTAAGAACCAAAGAAATATTTTTCTGGGACTTACAGAATCTATGTCAGAGAGCAAGAGAATAAATGATGTGAAGCAATCATAAATACTGAGTGAGAAAGTATTTGAAAACTTTCATTACATAATTAGAGAATTATTATAATGAGTAAATATGTGAAGTTGATTGCTCCTGTGGAAGGATTTGTGTAGAGAATCGGTGGGTCTCCATTAGAGATATTGGAGAAGAGATTCATGCTTTACATGGGAAAATAGGAAAAATTGCATTGAAATCTTTTATACTTCTGAGGTTCCATGGTTTTAAAAGTATATCAGTAGATTTTCTAGCAGTGTGTTGAATTTATTCTTTGTTAGAGCTTGACTTAGAATTTTTTAAACAGTAAATACCTGGTTTCTCTCCCCCTTTTATGCCCATAGTTGTTAGTTCAGATAGTCATTATATTTGCTTTGCACTAGTTTGAGAACCTCATACCAGTCATCTTGCCTACATATTTTTCTCATCCAGTCCAAATCCGCTTAAAAGTTGTCAGTGTCCCAGCCCCACATTGCAAAGGAAAATATTAAATGCTTACTACCTCAGTACAGTACTTAAGGGTCTGATCCTGCATTTTCTTTTCAGTCTCACCTAATGCATTGCTTCTTAAAGGGGATGTTATAGACTGAATTGTGTCTCCCCCAAATTGAAGTCCTAACCATAATATGACTGTTTCTGGAAATCGGGTCTTTAAAGAAATGATTGAGATTAAATGAGGTTTAAGTGTGGAGCCTTAACCCGTTATGTCTAGTATCTTTAGAAAAGATGGAGACCAGAGCAGCTTAATGCACAAAGAGGCCATGTGAGGACACAGTGAAAATGGTCATCAATAAGACAATGAGTAAGACCTTGGGAGAAAACAAACCTGCCAACACCTTAGTATCAGACTCCCAGCCTCCAGAACTGTGAGAAAATAATTTTCTATTGTTTATGCTACCAGTCTATGGTAATTCCTTATGACAGCCATAGCAGACTAATACAGCCTGTAGCATACCTCTGTGCAGATGTCTGCAGGCATAGTTTATTGTCACCACTCCAGAACCCCACTGGCATTGCAGGGGTAGAGGCCGGGGTGCTGGTATACCCTACAACACACAGGACAGTACCGCACATGCCCCTGGCATCTAAACTGCCTCTTCCTCCCTCTCTGTTCAGCCTGGTGGTGAAATAAAACATCCCACTCATGCTTCCACCTCAGTGAAAACTTTTCATCTCAAATTGCCCTCCAGTGTCTTCAATTTCTCTGTGAACTTTTTGACAATATGTTTGCATGAATTGTTCAATTTTATATTCCTTATACCTGTTAAAGTAATGTGTGTGATTTAACCTAGTATTTTTGTAACTCTGCTGATTTCAATGACTATTTTCCCCAGTGATAAAAATAGACTACCTAGTTTCCTTTCATGTACATTCTGGTTGACTAAGTTTCCCTGGTAGATTCAAGGAGACTAAAAATGCACATTTTTAATAAGGACTCAGGCAATTGCGAAAAACTGGCAAGAGTAAGGAGCAATAATTTTATTCAATTCTAGTATACAAAATAGCTAATAAGTTATTATAAAAATAAATGTGGCATCTGAAAAATTTGGCAATTGTAATTTTATAGATTTATGGACTGAGTTATATTATACTACATTGAAAAATATGAAAATTATAGCACACAAGGACTAAGAATTATAGTCACAAAATATTTGAAGACCACCTCCAGTCTAGTGTTCATTAGTAGTTTTCCTGTGAAGGAATCATCAGAATAACATAGAAATTTGATACTCATTCATGTCTTAAAGACAATCTATTCTAACCTCTTACTTTGTAAGGAAGCTTAATTATCAGAGAGATTCAGTGATTTGACAAGTCTTTCAACTCCTAAGTGTGATATCCAGGCTAGAATGCTACATATTCTTCCAAAAAATCATTTCTGTGAATTTACTGAAAATTTTACTCTGTCATATATATAAAATGTAAGTTAATATAAAAAATTTACATATTCACTTACCCTAACTATGCAATTGTGGAAATGCTTGAGAAGAGCTATAGTAATATTTCTATTGGATTAAACAATAATATTCTGCTTTTATTAGTCTTTAATTAATATATAAATGTATGTAGGGGGCTGTGTATGTGCATGCACATGTATGTATGCACATGTTTTATTCAGTGTGCTTTCTGGGATGAAGTCAATGTTGGAGATTAGGTTGCATGTGGATTCCCCATCAAATAGCATAAGCCAAAGTTTCTTACCGAAATATATTACCTGAATTATCTTTCATTTTGTATTATTTTAAAGTTTGAATGAAAATTGATCAATATTTAGTGTCATTACTCTCTATATTAGGACATTTTCAGATTGTTTAAAATTTATTTTTAACTGCTATATAAAAACAAAAGCAACTATTAATAGGTAAGCATGTTACTAAAATAACATGTAAACATGTTATTAAGTAACATGTTTTTAAAAAAATAACATTATTTCAATGCATGTATACATTGTGTAACATTTAAATCAGGTTAAACATACTTATCTCCTCAAATGTATATCCTTTCTTCAAGGTAAAATTTTTCCAGCTCCTTTCTTCTAGCTTTTTGAAATGCGCAGTATATTTTTGTTTTCTATATAACCCTAATGTGTAATAGCATACCAAAACTTCTTGCTTCTGGTTCCCATTGATCCACCTGTCCTCATGCCTCCTTTCATCCTACTCTCCCCAGCCTCTGGTAACCATCATTCTATTCTATGAAATCAACTCTTTTGGCTTCCATTTATGTATGAGATCATGTGTTACTAGTCTTTTCTGTGTCTGGCTTATTTCCCTTAACCTAATAATCTCTAGTTCCATTATATTTTTGCAAATTACAGGATTCCATTCCTTTATAGGTCTGGACATAAGTTGACCATGTTTCTTTATCCATTCAGCAGCTGCTGAACACTTATGTTGTTTCAACTTAGCTATTTTGAATAATGTTTGAAAGTACAGATCTCTCTTTAATATATTAATTTCATTTCCTCTGGGTATATACCCAGGAGTGGGATTGTTGAATCACATTTTAAATTTTTTAAAGAACCTCCATACCATTTCCCATAATGGCTCAAATAATGTGCAATCCTATCAAGAGCATGCAAGGGTTTCCTTTTCTCCACATCTGCACCTGCACTAGTTATCTTTGATATGTTTTACAAAGCCCTTCTTACTGGGGATTAGGCAATATCTCATTGTGGTTTTGATCTAATTTCTCTATTAACTAATAATATTCAGAATGTTTTCATGTACTTATTGGCCATTTATTTTCCTTCTTTGGAAAAATGTCTGCTTAGATCTACTGTCAATTTTTAATTTATTTGTTTTTTGCTGTTGAATTTTTGAAATGCCTTATATATTATGGATATCAACCCCTAGTTGTATGTATACTTTACAAATATTTTTATCCCATTCTATAGATTGTGTCTTCACTCTGTTCATTTTCTTTTTTATATAAAAGCTTATTAATTTGATATATTCCTACTTATCTATGTTTAGATTTTTTCCTGTGACTTTATTCAAAACTCCTTCCCCATACCAGTATCCTAAAACATTTTCACTATGTTTTCTTTTGGTAGTTTCATAGTTTCAATTCTTATGTTGAAATCTTTAATCCATTTTGAGTTGAGTTTTATGACTATTAAGGAAATAACAGTTTAACCTATATGAATTTAAACACAAGAGAGATTATTTTCTCAAATAATAATTATCAAAAAAGATTAGAAGTAAAGAATTCTACAAGCACAAAGCCCCTTGTGTAGTTTGAATATGAGATGATATAGCAATGTTCAGAGGTGAAATGATCAGATTATGAAAGTCATGACCTAATCAGTGGATTAATCTATTTGATGAATTAACAATTTGTAATTACCAAGTGGTAATTTGTAGTTACCACTTGGTGGAGTGTGGCTGGAGGAAGTAAGCCACTAGGCTCATGCCCTTCAGTTTACATTTTGCTCCTGTTTCCTTGTGCCTCTCTCTCTCTCTCCCTCCGTTTCCCTCTCTCTCCCTCCCCCCTCCTCCCTCCTTCCTGGCTGCCATGAGCTGAGCAGATTTTCTCCACTACACCCTTCTGCCACAATGTTCTGTCTCACCTCTGTCCCAGAGCAATGGTGTCAGCCAACCATAGACTGAACTTCTGAAACAATGAGCCCAAATAAACTTTTCCTCTTCTAAGTTGTTCTTGTCAGATAAACTTTTCCTCTTCTAAGTTGTTTTTGTCAGATATTTTAGTCACAGTGACAAAAAGATGACTAACATAGTATCAGAAATTAGGTGTCTTATGTTCTGCTCTGACAACCTTAGTTCTGACTTCCATCCTTAAGGTCAAAATCACCTGAATCTCCAACTATGGCATCCTCATTTTGAATGGGAAATCAGGAATGGGCAAATGAGAAGAAGGGCTTGTTCCAGATATCTTCTTTCTCTTAATGGGCTTTTTATTTAAAATCACTGGTACATCTACTTACATCTCACTGGACACTTCTAGTATGAGGGGAAGCTAGAAGATGTGGTCTTTTCAAAGAGCCATTGTCATTAGGAATAAAATGCGGGTCTTACATATATTTAACTATAGAATGTAATACAGAAAACATTTGGCATTTGCCTCAAGAAGATTAACTGGGAGAAATGAAAAAAATTATCAAGTCTATTACTGAAAAAAAATTCATCTAAGTACCAATAGTGAGTGGGACTCAGTGGCATACACCTGTAATCCCAGTGACTTAGGTCAAGGCAGAAAGATCACAATTTGGAGGCTAGTCTTGGTAACTTAGCAAGACCATGTCTCCAAATAAAATATAAAAAGGCTCTGATTGTAGCTCAGTGGTTATGGTTTGGTGAGGTATCCCTCAAAAGCTCATGTGAGATAATGCAAGAAGTTGTAGAGATGAGATGATTGGGTTATAAGAGCCTTTACCCAATCAGTGAATTAATGCCCTGACGGGATTAACTGAGTGATAACTGAAGGTGGGTAGGTGTGACTGGAGGAGGTGGGTTATTGTGTACATGGCTTTGGGGTATATATTTTGTATCTGGTGAGTGGAATTAATTAATTAGTTAATTAATTAATTCAAAGAGTGAACCTGGCAGATTGTGCACAACATATAATGCAAAAATTCTTCATTTCCAACATGTAAAATCTAAAACATACAGTTTAGAAACTGATTACAGAGGAATCTGTGATAAAAGTCATTGATATATGATTTGGCCTATTTGGTCAGATTCCATTTTTTAATTTAATTTTGCTTTTTATGTTTTTTCTTTGTTTTGTTTTTAGGAAGTTGGTTTGAATGTCTCAAACACAAGTATATTATATTAATTCAATATCCTTAAATACTGTTTCCTAATGCAGCATGTGTAATGTTATCACATGTGCCTAAAGCCAGCTAAAGAAATCTTCAGGATCCTTTTTAAACCTTTCTGTTTTCCCACGCATCTTCTCTGATGTTTAGAAGTTATATATAAAAGTCTTCATTTTTCTTTTCTGGCTTTTTATTCTGTGAAGAATAAAATTTTAAGACTTTTAAATAGAGAAAGCTCAAGCAAAAGGGGATGAGAGCAGCAGTGTTTTGAATAAGGCAGATAAGTTTTCTTGCTGCAGATCCCTTTGCTAGTAGATCTTAAGGTTTCCAACTTTTAGGAATAAATTGTGACTAAGGGTGTCTTTCAGATGAGTAGCAGTACAGAGGTTTATGTCCAGCCCCTGGTCTGTTAATCTCCCTGTTCAAGGTAGTGAATATTCTCTGTGTATTTTGTTTCCTACAGTCAGGCTGTTCATGCATGATAATAGAAAACTGAAGGAATTAAAACTTCTTTTTATGCCTTCTGATCCTATATTATGGTGTGACTAGCCATCCAAATATTTCATTAAATATTATTCTTTCTCTAAGGCATTCACAAATGACTAGTATGCTTATTCCTAAGAATTTTTGTTTTCCTTTACTGTTATACAAACAAGAAGTACAAACATCTTTTACCATGGCTATCAAATTTGGTATTTTACACCATATCAAATATATACATAAAAACAATTAACAAAAGTTATCAAAATTATCTAATTGGAACAAATACAGATGTAATTTTATATGATTTTTTTCCAGTGTTACTTAATTATTTCAAATTTCCAAGAGATTGAAATCTTAAAAGTGACTGAAATACACATTAAAAATTTCAGCCCAACATGACTTTTAATATATTAAGAAAGGAAGTTTCAAGTGTTCAAATATATTTTATATATTAATTGGGGTAATTTTTATAAATTTTTACATATAACAATTTCACTTGTGTTAAAGGGCATATGTAAAATTAATTGAGCTATCAATCAAGATATGCACATTTTATGAAATATATGTTATATCTCAACAAAATTTAGAAAACAGATTAGAAGTTATTCCTTGTGAAGTATGTTTTTTCCTTTAGAAAGCACATGATATGGTGGGCACAGCAACAGGTACCTTTAATCCCAGCAATTCAGGAGGCTGAGGCAGAAGGATTGTGAGTTCAAAGCCAGCTTCAGGAATTTAGCGAGGCCCTAAGCAACTTAGTAAGACTCTGTCTCAAAAATTTAAAAAAATTAAAAAAAAAAAAAAAAGACTGGGAATGTGTCTCAGTGATTACATGCTCCTGGGTTCAATTCCTGGTTTAAACAAACAAACAAACAAAAACAAACAACCAAAACAAAAACTGATAAATTGTACTCATCTGCTAATTTTTCTTGTTAAGGAAGTTGTCTTCTTTTAAGTCTAGTATATAGATTTCACTGGAGCCTTCACAAATGTATGCCTATTGAAAGATGGAAAATTCCATTGAAAGAGAAAAGTTATACTTTTTCATTACCATTAGTTCACAGGTTGATGTATGACAATCTATCCTATTCAGACATGCCTTTTGCCTTCAAAGGGTTTATAGTAATACTATTTTGTATATGAAGCTAACTTTTCTTTGTAGTAAAATTTCTAAAGAAATGCGGGGGTTTGATACTTTTGGAACTCTCCTAATAGTTCTTAAAATATTATTTTGAAATAATATTTTTGCAAATGCTTATAAGGTCTTTGTGCTCTTTTTTATTATCATTATAATTTTAAACTTGAGTATACTTTGCTTTAAATGACAATTTTACCAGCCCAAGACTATGGAAGATACTTCCCTATCCATGTGCTCATCTAATTTTTACATGTCTTTTAACTTAATTCATCTATAAAACTGCTATCTGAGCATTAAAAATAGGCTTCCCCAAATTCCTTACTAGAACCCATATTATTCTTAGAGAATCCCCTAAAATTTTTGAAGTGTATTGGCAGCTCATTCATAGCTTTAAAACTTTATTAAGTTTTGAAGCCTATGTATTAAGATAGCATCTCTGGGTAGCCCTGGAAATGGAAAACCAGTGATGGAAAGATATGGTTGCAACCTACAAGAGTGTGCCTGATATATGGTGAATGGAAAAATAAGGAAATGAGAAAAAAGTTGGTGACCTGGAGGATCCAAAGTGGGATTGCTCAAGGATGGGGAAGTGGACCTGTGAAAGTTCAGGTCTTCACCTACCCATGAAATATAGATTACTGTTATAAAAAGTGATAAAGGGTGGGACTATTTAAAAAATGTTAAGAACCAGAACAGAATAGAAAATAAATGTGTTTCCAAGATGCTCTTAAGATAAAATGAGATATTTTTTCGAAATTATTTTGAAAATAAAAAGGTATAAAATTATTTCTTTTTATTAATTATTTCAGTATATTTTCACATTATTGGTAAAATTTTTTTATTTTGGGGAGTGCTGGGGCCTGAACCCAAGACCTTGCACATGCTAGGCAAGTGCTCTACCACTGTGCTGCATTCCCAGCCTTATTCATGAAAATTGGAATATAGTTATTATATTATTATTAATATTGTTAATTAACAATGTGTTTCGGTACTATGTAAAATAACATGATAGATGTTATGGATATAAAATTATTTCCATAGTGAATTCTGATCATTTAACTGAAGTTTTGAATGGTTCCAAAGAAAGTGCTATGAAATACAAAAATAGCTGTATGTTAGGTTTTCACCTTTTATAGAGTTAAGGTTGTATAGAAAATATTTTGACCTACAAAAATGGCAGTTTCATGCGATTCAGACTTACAGTTTTGTAAGCAGAGATTTTTATCCAAAGTACATATTCCAAAATCCTAAAAAACATATGAAGACAGAAAAAGTTGTGCTGTTTTCTTACTAGATATTATCATTGAAAAATCTGAACAAAATAGTCTGTAGGGTTAAAAGTCCATTAGTAAAACTGAATTATTGAATAGAATCAATTTAAAGATTATCATACACATTGTTTTTGTTCAGAGGTTTTGCTCACATTTTAAATATTTGTTTTCTTAATTCCGTCGCATTAGATTAAAAGAGAATCTACAACTTTATATTCTCATTTTAAGAAGTTTTGTTAATGGGAAGAAATTAATTTTGCCACTAAGTCAATGCTTTTTCTCTAAGATGTTTCTTGATACTAACACCTACCTAAAATCTACCTCAGGAATGACTTTATCTGACATGATTTGTTTTATGATGATACAAGATTTACACATTGATATCACATATTGACCTACTGAACTTAATTCTATGGATGTGGAGAAGAGCATGTCAAAGAAGTTGTTCTTTGTATCATCTTCAGCTTGAGATGATATATAATCTCAAAAAAGTTTTAAAAAGCACATTTCTAAGCCATATCAAATTCTAATTCAGTTAAACATTTTAAAATGAATGTTTACATATGATTATGTAAACATTTACATATGATTATTTTATTTATTATTTTATAATAATTATACATTTTGAAATATCCCTTATTAAAATCCTCTCCCATTAAAGAATTTTTAAAAATTTTTATGACTCTGATTATCTTTTCTAATTTAAAAAATTAATATATTTTAATATGTGTGTGATATTTCTTTAAGTCAAAGAAGTAAAATACATGAGTATTCTACTTTTATTCTTAAATGTTCTGATAAATGTTACAAAAATATTAAAATATTTTAATAATTCTGAGGTTGATGTCATATTTATTAGTAATAAACACAAAGATCTAGGACAATATGAAATATTTGAAATAGAAGAAAGTTGCTACTAAGGTATGTTTGTTCATATCTTACAGTACTTTAAAAATAAGAGTTATATATTTGGGCAGCTAGAAGTAATGCCTGGACTTCACATTGCAATTGATCCAAATGCAGTGGAAAATAGCAAACCAAGTGCCAAATATGATCCATATGAAACTACTTCCCCCTGGAGAAGTATTTTTCTCTCTTCAAGGGTGGCACCGAAGCTCTTGATCCGGTGGTCTGAGCTGTGTCATCTTTTTTAAAGATAGTTTAAAAGTCATTTGCTTTGCTGTGAGAGTGAGTTATGTGGTATTAAGTACTGCAGTAGCACCATTAAACATTGTATCATCAATCTTTTTAGGATGTGGAAAGGTCAGTGTCCAAAAGGCCATTTTTTAATTCCCACTTTAATTTCAAACTGAAGATGGCTTTCTTTGTGTTCCTTTTTTTCCCTACAACTGACATAATTCACCCCCCACAAAAAAAGAAAACACCTCCCAGTACCACCATGCATACACTGGCAAAATCCACACATTATAGAGATTGTCTCTAAAGTAGAACAGAGATTCTCTTTAAAATATAGACAAATAGATGGAGATATCACCAGAATGGAATTACAGTATTATCATCAAGTCTCTAAGATGCAAAGTGTTTTTTCCACATTATTAATGGTGCATTATAGTTGCATATAATGGTGGGATTTTTTATTACATATTTGTCCATGCTTGCAATATAACAATATAATTTGGTCAGTGTCACTCCCCACCACATCCCTTTCCCTCTCCACCTCTGCTCCTGATCCCTTTCCTCTACTGATCCATCTTTAATCTTCATGAGATCTACCCTCAACTTTCTCTTTCTTTTTCATCTCTTGCTTGATTATATGAGAGAAAACCTGTGACCCTTGACCTTCTGAGTTTGGTTTATTTCACTTAACATAATGTTCTCACACTTTCTCAATTTTCCTGCAAATGCCATAATTATATTTTTTATATGTGCATCCATAGTGTTAAAACATCCTAGAATTTCTTCAGTCTGTAACTAAAATCTGTTGTATCTTACATAGAATAATTACTAATCACTCTAACATGCAATTTTAGGATGAAAATATATTGAAATTCATATTCTCTTTTATGAATTATAATTTTGTTTCTTTGTATTTTACCAACATACCTTTTGGGGCAATTGAGGAGGGGGAAATAGAAAAAGAAATCAATTTCATTTTGGCTCTAAATCAGTATTCTAACCAAAAATAAAATTCCCTGCTTTGAGTACTACCTTTAAAAATAGAGTATATTTCAAGGCAACCCTGGAAGACTAGATCTTGATCCTTCCTACATTTCTTTGATCAGTTAGAGAAACTATGTCACAAAAGAGATATTCCTGGTGTTTTGTTATTTTTGGTGTGTGTGTCTGAGCTTTTTGAATTCTTTTTTCACTTTTGGTATAATCCCTTTGCTGAATTTTTTTGAAAACTGCTGTCAAATATAAAAAGTGAAAGACAAGAAACAGTAGTTAACAGAGATTTTTAAATACCTTTTGTGTGTTTTAGTTTTTATAAAAAGCTCTTTCTTAAAACTATAAATTGTAAATTGACATTTCAATACCTGATCATAGAGGCATATCTTGTTTTGAAAATGACAGGGTTGGAACATATGATTTAAGTGTAACATTAGAGATGTCAGAACTAACTCTGCATTAGCAGAAATGTAAGGTTTTTAACTAAACAAAAGCAAAAATGTTTAAAGAAACGGGGTGGGTGCTTCTAGATTCTAAGTTCAAAAGAAAACAACTTACATCATAAGCCAGATTAGTCTTTCCACTGTCCTGAGCTTATTCCTGTCTTTTGAGTTCATGTTTTGTTTTGTTTTGCTTTGCTTTCTCTGCTTAAAACCTCTTGTCTTTTATCTAAGTATGCATGGTCATTGTCTCAGGCATATGCCCTTCCTTCATAAGCCAGAAATTGGGATATTATCTTACCTGAGTCCCAATTTTAATACAGACAAAAGATAATAGCACAGCTCCTCTCATTTTTAGGTTTGATATCTTTAGGCAAGAAGAATTTAATGACCAATACATTTGTAATATCTGCTTGGAAATTGAGAGTTTGAATGGTCTTTTTTTTCTAATCCTTTTGGATATTTATCTTAAATGCTTAACTATCTCTCAAGGTTTTTATACACTTTATGTCATATTAACTTTCTATCCTAGATATGTACTGTAATCATTGCAAGCCCTCAAGGATACTTAAAATGATTCAGAAGTAAGACATGGCATAAATATGATTAAATTCAAACGCAGGGAACCCTCCCTCCCTATAGAAAGGCAAGCTGCAGTGAAGACGGGCATCAGTGTATAGGTGGGAAAGTGGAGGAAGGTTTTAGGCTGCTGACACTGCTTAAAGATGTTAAGGGTTTCCACTGAAGACAGAAGAAAGAATGAGAAGCTGTTACTGGATAGTAGAACGAATCAGACCTTATTTACCTTATGTGCATATATGATTACACGACCAATGTGATTCTACATCATGTACAAACAGGAGAATGAGAAGTTATACTCCATTTGTGTGTGATGTGTCAAAATGCATTCTACTGTTATGTATAACTAATTAGAACAAAAAAAAGGAAAACCTGTCACCTGATAATGCTAGCAATTATTATGTCATGCCCTGAAGAGACTGGAGATTCTCATATATCATTAGGCTTAAAAAGGACCGCCACAATTGAACTATCTTGGTGAGGGGTGGAGAAGGAAGTTCTTATCATTCATACTGGATTTAACCAAATTTTAATTAAATAATTTTTAATCACACAGCAAATTTAAAGATTGTGAGTGCAGGTCTTTAAAATTAAGTAAGTTGTATCTTTGAAATGAACAGCAATATGTGAATTAAGATGAAATATCTAAGAAGAATTGGCGCCTATGGTGGCATCTTTCCTGGAAGTCAAAACATTTTTAAATTATTTCTGGCATTTTGCTCTTAAAAGCAAATTTGCTAGTGTTAAAGCTACATCTGAACAAGGAACAGTCCAAATGTCTCTCTTGGGAACATACCAAATAGTATAGTTCACTTATTTATTCAAAACATATTTGTTGCTATTACATCTCAGATGTTGTTCTACATCAGATAAACATTAAAAGACAAAGATCCTGGACATTATAAAGCTGGATGTTTCTAGCTGATGGATCCTTTCTAGCTAATGGAGTCATATTATCCAAAACAGATACTAAAAAGATATAAATTATGTTATAAGAAAAAATGATCTGGACTTTAATTTTAAAAACATTGCATAGATTAGGGGTGAGGAGTATTGAGAGTATCAGGAATAGAAGAGAACTGAGGAATTTTAAATAAAGAGACTAGTATAGTCCTTATGGAAAATGTTACTTTTTAGCAAAAACTTGGAGAAGGGAAGGAGTTATCCCTGTTCCTTATCCCAAAAGAAGAGAATTTCCGGAGGAGAGGGAGTGAAAATCCTGAAAGCAGAAGCAAGACTGCAGTGTGAAAACAGCAGTGACCTGAGCAGATTAACTCAAGATGATGCAGAGACCATCTTCAGTGATTAGACCACTGAAAGGTCTTATGGTTAACTGGGAGGGTTTCCCATTCTACTGTGAGTGACAGGGGGAGCTGTTCCAGAATGTTGGCCATTGTGGTACACATTCCTCACTCTTAGAAAACTAAACCTGTTCACAGTTCAAATGAAAAGAGGGGCAAGAACTGGCTGTCAGATTCAACAACAAAAAAGTTCTTGTTGATCTTCCTGAGAGCAGGTGCAATACAGTAGGAAAGACAAAAACTGGTTTAAGGTGGTTTGAATAGAGAATGGAAGAAATGGTGAAAGGAGATGCAGCCAATTCTTCACCTGAGGAGCTCTAACTCTAAAGTGCATAAAGAAATGAAATGGTCGATTCTTCTTGTACCCTAGAGTACATGTGTTCATCTTTAAAAGAAACCTATCAGCATTTTTTTCAAATGTTTTCTAATGATACACACTCCTGTTAGCAAAACAGAAATATTCTCACTGATATTCTTATCACTACTTAATGTTATTTGGAATCTAAATTTTTACTAATTTTGTGTCTGAAGAAATTGCATGCCATTACAATCTTTTCATTTCCCTAATTAAAAAATCATGTTGAATATCTTTTATATATTTATTGGACATTTATATCTATCTTGAAGTATCTACTTTGAAATTAAGCATTTTCCTCTTTTCAGTTGATTGTCATTCCCCTTGATTTCTTAGTATTTCTGTATGTATTCTAAAACTAATATTTCTTAAGTTGTAGGTATTACAAATAACTTCTCCCAGTTATTGTATTTTTTAAAATTTATTCTTCTAGGAAGAATAGAATCCTTTTTCCTGGAATGCATCCTTAATTAAATGCATATGGTAGTAAATATTTCTTTTAATTTTAAAATGCTTATACACTCATTCTTATAAGATATTGTTCGATTTAAAATTACTAGTTTACAGTTATTTTATCTTATTATCAATTGGGAGGTACAATTTTAGTGTCTTGCAACTTCTATTGTAACTTTTGAAAAATCTAGTATTAGACCAGCTCTAGTTCCTCTGTAAGTCATCTGTTCTTCACCTCACACTTGCTGGTATGATCTCCTTTTTATTGCTGGACTTTAGCAGTGACACTACAATGTGTCTATTGGTTGAGTTTCATTCATCTTGATTCATAGGTACAGCTCTTTGATACCACTGTTTTCATATCTTTATTAGTTGTAGAAATTTCTAAGTTGTTATCCCTTGAAATAAAACCTATTCTTTTTTCCCTCCCTTTGGGATTTCAGTTGAACCCATGTTAGATTATTTCATTCCTTTTCTATGTCTCTTTTATTTGCTGAAATGACTTGTCTCTCTCGTTTGCCCTTGGGGAATCTTCCAGTTTGTAATTCTTGCTACTCTTAGATCTGATCTAACTATACATATAATTTTCATTTCTAAAAGTTTTTGATCCTTTCAACATGCAGCATACTTTATAATTCTTATTTTTATAATTGTATTCTTTAAATAGTTAACCTTTTATGCATAGTTATTTATTTTCTGTTATGTATAAGAACAGTATTTGAATATAAATATTTTGTTGCTGGTCTATTTCTGTTGGTTATCACACATGTCCAACTATTTGTTTGCATATCTTCATTTTTTAAATTGTGATCTCATTTTGTTAGAAGATAATATGATAAAATGCCAAAAAAATCTAATTAGGGATCATTTTGTTCAGAGAAATTTGGGGGTTCATTTGTTTTTCCTTGCTGGAAGTGAAGGTCAGCTATCAATCAGAAAGGATTACAGAGTTCCTGCTTAATGCTGAAGAATCAGATGATATTTACTAATTTCTGGAGGGACCCAAGCTTAATCTACATATTTTATTTGTTGTCATTAACATCTGCTTTAGAGCAACCTAGTGTTAGTACTTGTCTAATGTTCACTTTAGATTTATCTCAGTCTTTTGTTTTTACTTAATTGGTTTCAGAAACTTACTGAATTATATTGGTAATTTTGTTTGTTTTGTTTTCATTTTTCAATTATTGTTCTTATGTTAAGTTTATCACTGCATTCAAAACTATATATCAAGTTATCTAAGAATTGGTTTCTTTTTTAGTGACATGTCTCTTTTGATTTCTCTGTGATGTCATAGGAAAATGAAATGTCTTGGTCCTCTGTGATAATTGAATTAACAATGAATGAACATATTATATGCTCAAAAACTGTATGGAGTGGATGCACTGGTTCATACAAGAGAAAACAGTGCTGCTATTAACCAGTTACTCAATTCAATGTGTGAAAATTTTTCATGAAGAACATAATTTTTAAGGCAAAAATTATAATTAAAAATTATAAAAAGTTTGCACAACTTGGAAACAAACATTTGTTGTCAACATATTTAAATATAATATTTAGAATGTGCTGAAGTACTGATATTGTTATATTTTTATACTTTATAAAGCATGCTTGCGTAAGCTGTTAATTTTATCCTTATAATAATGCCATGAATTATTTTGGCAGTTATTTTATCTCTCTTTTCCATATGAGGAAGTTGAGCTTCATAGAGTTGAGTGATTGTACTGAGATTGGGCAGCTAGTAAGTGTTAAAGCTGAAAATGAAACGAAACCCAGAAATTATCTTAAATTTAACAACAATTCTGGTAAACCATACTAAGAACAGAAATATTTGGGATTCCAATTTTACTCTGCACATTTTCAGAAATTAGTTTTCAAGGAAACATGCCACTGTCACTTTTGTCTAAAGTTGAGGTCTCCTGTGCTCTGGATGATATTGAAACATAGTTTCCTTGAGAGAAGGATATTCCTTTCAATGAATGGAGTGCCCATTGACTGGGTGATTCCCTTGTTTAGGTGCTCAGGCCTCCTCCTTCCATGTACTGCAACCTTTAGGTTTTCGTGTAAATTAATGTAATATGTCTTAGCTTTTTTCCTGTCATAATATCTGACAAATTTAAATGGGAAATGGCCAATCCCAGGCACCATTCTATAGGAGATCTTGCCCAGTTGTGATACCCCATCTTGACTTCAGTTGTCACTGGATTATAAAATAGGTTAGGTTTCTAATGTCAACAATTCCTGAAATCTCAATTTGAAATGAGAATATAAGCTTTTACATAGACAACAGAAAATATAGGTTGCTGATTAGGTAGCTCAAATAAATAGAATAGACATACATTTTATTATTGACTTACTGATAAATGCTATAAATGGAGAAGATACCTATGTAGAAAGTAAGTTATGAGTTTGAATATATCTGTATGCGTGCAACGTGGCATTTATTTGACTTGAATTCTGTCACTTCTATTTATTAGCTCTGCAAATTTGGGTAAATTTTAAAAACAAGGTTTTTTTTCCTAAGCCTGTTTTTTTCTATATATTTCACAATTCTCAATCAGTGGCAGTTTTTATAGCTAATATATTTAAATATTTTCACATTAGAAAATAAAGTATTTTTTAAAAAGCACTTATTCCTCCTAAATCCTATCTCAATGGTATTTTACTAGTCTCTTGTAAACCTCTTAAAATGGGAATTTTTTCACTTTTTTTCCCATGTTGGCAGCTTTATGGAGAGGAAAGCACCAGACATAGGAATGGACTGCTTTGGTTTAAATTCCATTTCCACCACCTTAGATTTAAGCTACCTTCGACAAGTTTCTTTCATTCTCTATGCATTATTTACTTATTTGTATTTTGGGAAAATAATAGTTATCTATCTTTTGAATGCATATTTGAGAACTTAACATGTTACTGTGTTGAAATCCCTTTGTTGAGTGCTGGTTTCAGTAAATGTTGGTATAATTATCAGCAGACAAAAACCAGATACTAAACTGCTGATAAAAGTCATAGCTCAGTAATAACATAATTAGAAAAACAATGTAATTTTTCTTCTAAATCAGTGTTATGTTTGTGGACTGCGCTGTCTACCTCAAGAGGTTCAGACTCAGCCTTGACACTTACCACTACTGTCACTTAACAAATGACTTTAGTTGTCAAATCCTCAGTTTTCTTTTTTACAAAATTAGGAAAGTAGAAGCACCTTCCTTGTAGAATTGATGTGATCATTTAAGAAAATAATGAGTGTAAAAATATCTATGTCATAGTTTAGATATGAGGTATCCCCCAACAGCTCATGTGTGAGGGAATGCAAGAATTTCCAGAAGTGGAATGATTAGATTATAGGAGATATAACCTAATTGGTGTATTAATCCACTGGCATAGATTAATGGGTAGGTAACTATGGGCCAGTAGGGTATGACTGAAAGAAATAGGTCACTGAGTGTAACTTTGAGGTTTATATTTTGTCCCTGGTGAACAGAGTTGTCCCTGCTTCCTGGTTGCCATGTCCTGCACAGCCTTCCTCTGCCACACCTTTCCACCATGATGTTCTGCCTTACCTCAGATCTAGAGCTGTGGAGTCAGCCAACCACGGACTGAACCCCTGAAGCCATGAGCCAAAATAACTCTTCCTGTTCTAAGTTGTTCCTGTCAGGTCTTTTGGTCACAGTAATGAAGAAGATTACTAAAATAATCTACATGCACAATCGGCACATTAAAATGAAAGTCAGGTACAAATTTTTTGATTAATTTTGCTCAAAGCTTTCAGCTGTATTTCACATGCTATTCAATTTTGTGCTTTAAATAACGAATTGTATAGCATTAACTTCCAGATGCACTTTCCTAATCTGTTTGAAGGTGCAGGAAACTGAATAATCTGTTTTGAAAGGGCATAATAGCAATATGCACAAAATACAAGGGGATGATTAATAGTAAAGTGGTGGTATTCTGTCAGTTATTTCATGATCTTAAAAAAAGTGCAACTATCAGTGAAGTGAGAAAAATATGTGAGGAGTTTTTAGGTATAATGTGTATTACACTGAGACAGAAAGAACTCTGACTTAGGCAGAATTTGTAAGCAGAGTTAGCTCCTTGCTGGTGCCCACACTAAACATCACAATGCTGACTCAAAGAGGAAGAACTCACCTGGGCCAGATATTTAAATTTAATATGACCTGAAGAGGCTCTTCAGTCTGATACTTTATGAGTGATTGTACTCAGGCAGCATTTGTTGAGGATAGTGCTATAATGAGTAATATGTCATATGGATAGTCTAAATAAACTCCAGGCTGTCTTGCTTCCATAATGTTGCTATTTTTCTGCCAACAGTTCTGTCCTCTGTGAGCTGCGGCCACAACATGCAGGCGGTCCAATACAATTAGTGACCAAGAGCCTCATTCTAGTTGGACTCAGAGCTGAAAAGAGGTTCCTGCATTTTCTCAGCATCATACATTTACTGTGTACCGTTAAGTTCTTCCTGGAACACATTAGTGTTTAATTACCCAACATTCAATATCATTTAATACCAGTTACATAAGGACTGTGGCAGAACTCAAGCATGCTGTGAAAGCTACCCTTGAGGTTATATGGAGTTCACAGCTGTCAGGGAAGGTTGTGGTGTTTGACCCTCAACTCTTCCCATCGCTGTCCCCAACTTCTTTTGGGAGGCAGTGTTGTCCCCATGCACTTCAGAGTCTACTTCCCTGTCTGGTCCCTGAGAACCAGGAAAGGATTTCATTATTAGGAATGAAGAAGAAAAAAAGCACTTACCATTTTTTCCCCAAAGTCGAAGAACATACTTTATTTTGAACAGTGGAGAGAGGAGTTCTTAGCAGTGAGAAATATGACCTGATGAAATGGCCCCCAAATTTAAGTGTCTGAAATTATAAAATTACAGAGCATGGAGAAATATAAACCTTTAACATATTTAGTGTTCCTTCTCCTGCCTCTGCATAATGAAGTTGAAAAGGAGGTTTAAGTTTCAATTATGTTTGAGTGGGCATTCTAAGCTAAGTGGGTACATATAATACTATGACTGTAAAGCAAAAAAAGAAAAAAGAAAGAAAAGAAAAAGTCCTGAAATGTTTCATTCAAGAATCAGAAATTTATAGCATCCATTTGTACTATCACTTGTACTTTCTTAAAACTCCAGTGCTTATGTAACTCATCAGTCCTTCTCTCTGTTTTTATTCTTCTACACTCCTTTCATCCTCCTGTCCCCTTCATAGATATTTCAGAATCATGAAATTCAGTGTGGTTAAGAGTAACCAGGCTTTCTCATTTTACAAAGAAGAAAATCATCTCTGTGTTCATCCTATCTGAGTTTCACATACCAGGTCAGTGGCAGAGCCGAGCATTAGGCCATGTTCCTGATTTCACATCGTGGGTGCTTTTCAACATTGTTCCCTGTGCTACACTGCTTGTTGCTTTTATATTTGATAGTTATGTATTGCTTGATTTTTACTTTTTGTACAGTATTTATTTTTTGCCTAACTTGTTATTCCAAATGAAGTCTCTCCTTGTTGAGTATGACAGCACATCTGCTTAACTAATTAAAATAACTCATATTTGAGTCGAGAAGTTTTGGGCCACTTCAAGGTACTTACTTGGAATTCATGAAATCATTTAGGTTTTTTTAGAATTATTAGTGAAGTAAGTTCCTATTAATAGAGTATGTGCCATGGAATGTTTTAGCTAAAACATTGTTTTTCTACTACAGTAGTCCTTGCTTATCTGTGGTTTCAATTATACATACTCAACAGAGGTCCCAAAATATCATGTGGTACATTCCAGAAATAAACAATTCATAACTTTTAAATTGTGCACTATTGTGAATAGTGGAGGGAAATCTTGCACCACTCTACTTTGTCTTACCCAGAATGAATTATCCTTTTGTCCAGCGTTTGCCCACTCTGTACACTACCAGCCAATGAGTCACTCAGTAGCCATCTTGGTTTATCATACTGTCACAGTATCCCAGTGCTTAAGTTCAAGTAACCATTATTTTACTTAATATTGGTTCCAAAGACCAAGAGTAGTGATACTGGCAGTTTGGATACATTGAAGAGAAGCTTTAAAGTGTTCTTATAACTATGCAATTTCTAGAAGAAACGATAGGGTCAACACTTCATATAGGCAAAGACAATGACTTTTTCAGTAGAACCCCTTAAAACTTAGGAAATAATGCCAAAAGTTAATAAATGGGATGGCATCAAATTAAAAAGCTTCTGCACAGCAAAGGAAATAATTAGGAATGGAAGAAAATCTTTGCTAGCCACTCAGACAGAGAATTAATATCTAGACTACATGAAGAACTCAAAAAACATAACACTGCAAAATCAAATAACCCAAGGAATAAATAGGCAAACAAACTGAAGAGATACTTCTCAAAAGAAGAAGTGCAAATGGCCAACAAATATATGAAAAAATGTTCAAACATCATTAGCAATTAGGGAAATTCAAATCAAAACTATCCTGAGATTTCATCTCAAACCAATCAGAGCAGTCATCAAGAGTACAAATATGCTGGAGAAGATGTGGAGAAAAATGGAACACTTTTACACTGTTAGTGGGATTGTAAAATAGTACCACTATGAAAATCAGTATAGAGGTTCCTCAAAAGGCTAGGCTTGAAACTGCAATATGACCCAGCTGTACCACTCCTCAGTAGTTATCCTGAACAATTAAAGTAATCATACTACAGTGAAACACACATACCCATGTTTATAGCAGCCCAATCATAATAGCCTAACTATGGAGCCAGCCTTGGTATCCATCAACAGATGAATCAATAAAAATAATATGTCATGCATACACAATGGAGTTTTATTCAGTCATAAAGAAAAATGAAACTATGTCATTTGCAGGAAAATGGATGGAACTAGCAAAATAATTCAAACTCAGAAGGTGAAGTGACATATGTTTTCTCTCATATGTGGAAGCTAGAGAGGAAAAGGCAAAAGGGGTGGAGCTCATGAAAATCAAAGGGAGATTAGTAGAGGAAAGAGACTAAAGGGTGGGAGGCAGGTAGGGAGAAGTAAAGTTCCACTGAGTGATACTGGACAAATTATATTATTATATTGTGTAATATATGCATATATAAATATGTAACAACAAATCCTATCAATTATACAACTATAATGCACCAATACAAAAGTGGGAAAAATAAGTGTTTCACTTATTTAAGTGAAAATATGAAAGCTATTAATGAGAAGAAAAGTCATATTCTAAAGTCATTAGGATTTATATTAAATGATTGTGTTCACTTCTTACTGTTTTAAATTTATAAGTTAAACCTGTGTATAGGTATGCTTGTATAGCATTTATAGGTTTTGGTACTATACCCAGTATTAGGCATGCCCTAAGGGTGTTGGAACTTATCACCACTGACAAAGGAGGATTACTATACTTCTTGATCACTCTGGGGCATCACTCCCTACTCCCTCCACCCTTTTCTACTTTTCTATGGTGAAATTCTGATATATGAAAGGACATAAAACAAGCAAAAGCCATTAGCTCCGGCCTCAATGAAAATCTTGCAAAGAAAGAGAATAGTTTCAGAATGAGTTTTCTGAGAAGAGTCAGTAATCCAAAAATTTTTATAAGGCAGAATAGAGCAAGTAAATTAAATTCAATCTGTTACTGTACATATTCTCATAAGGTGGAGTGTGGCTTTCCTTTTGGTAGTAAAAAATCAAGATGTAAGCAACAGACTAGGGTCTCAGCTTAGTGGCCATTGTTGGAAAAACTGGGGTTTCATTAAGATGGATAACAAGGAATAATAGAGGACTATTTACTTACAAGTCTCAGTGGAAAACTTTTCTTTATATATAAAACATATACAACCCATATTGGAACTGGACACAGGGTACTCTCTTCTGCCTTCAAATTTAAAAATAGCCTATCACCTTTCCATGTTGGATTTTATATGTATAAAACTTCTCCAATCCACAGAAAGAAGGTTTGGGTTTGGATGGTAAAAGCGACCAAAGAATCTCTTACTTCTATGTCTGGCCTATAGATATCTGTAGGTAACTCACATAAAATCATTTAATAAATTGAAGTGTTTGACCTCATTAATAAACAGTGTAGCTGACTTCAAAACAGGCTAACATTCCCAATTTTTTAAAAAAAACTTTAGCCTTATAAATAGATACTGTCCTACAAGTATCGTGGTGAGTCAAGAAAAAGACAAAAAGGAGAAATGGAGGAAACAGGGTTATCCATATTCTGATATCTGATATAGAGGAAACCACACTAAACACCCAGATTTAAATTCCAAAGTACATAAGATGAAACAATTGAATATAATATCACAACATAGGTGGAAAGAATACCATTTAATATTCTCCTTCTTTAAAAAAAAAGTTGTTATGATGGAAAAGCATTTTAAAGTCCTGGATCAAGGAAGAGAAGGTACAATTCCAAAAACATTTATTTTTAAAAATATTGATTAATTTTACTGTTATTTCACTTCAGTACCACTAGTTTGATAGGGTACATCCTAAATTTTAAAAAGTAAGTATATTAACCTGGATATTCTTGTTTCAGACACATCACATATATGTGAAAGCAAGTTATATTTTGAAAAACCTGCCTAATACTCATTGCTATATTTTAATTTTATGCAGCATTCAATTACAATTGTGCCTGATGAGCTATTAAAAATGTATAAATCAAATAAGCTTATATCAGGAAGTACTGGAAAAAACGACAGTGCAAGCATGTCAACATTGCTAAATATGGCTCTAGGACTGAATGCTGTTGGTATTAAAGTCAATCAGGATTTCTCCTTGTGATATCTTGCTAGTATTATCATTAAGAATATGTACCAATTAAACAGATCACTGCCACAAATATGGGATCAAGCTGCATATGTATGTCTCTTAAGAAATCATAAGAGATGATTGTAAAGAATATAACTTTGAAAGGTCCATTACTTTTCACATACTCATCATTCTTAACTCTGAGGAATCTCTTCCTTAATAAACCCGGAGTCATCAAGTACTATATGCAATGTTGCAGCACTCACTGTTGATCTAATAAGTGTGCAGAAGTGCTTGTCACTGATTACATCTCTGTCGATAGTACTACAAACTACCCATTCTTTATTATGCTTGGTCTACAACTAAGATATAGAGCAAGTCAGCAAGTAACATGTGCTTTCTATGCAACTCGCTTGATTAAAAATGAACTGAAATAGGAACTAGAGTGTTTATTTTTAAGTAATACAAGTTTATTAGTTTGCTAGGGCTACTCTAGCCAAATACCAGCCATGACATGGTTTAAAGAACAGAAATTTAATTCTCACAGCTATAGAGGCTAGAAGACAGACAGCATGGTATCAGCAGTTTTGCATTCTTCTCAGGCCTCTCTGCTTGGCATGTAGAGGCCTCCTTCTTTCTGTTCCTCATGTGATATTTCCTCTGTGTGAGCACATTGCTGGTGTTTCTCTGAGTTCAAATTCCTCTTCCATATGGCACCAAATTGAATTAGGCCCCACTCTGATGGCTGGCTTCACTGAAACTTCTTTAAAGGCTCTAACACTCTTTTTTAAAGGTTCAGCCTCCAAAAAGTATCACAGGTTAGGGCTTCAACATGTGAGTTTGGGGTGTTCACATTTCAGCCATAATGATAAAGATCATTTTCTCAAAGAAAATGTTCCCCAACAGACAAGGTCAAGTTCTTCTGTTGTATGCTCTTAAGTAATCTCTAGCTCTCAATGATGCTCAGTACAACTAAAGCTTAACATTGTATGATCACCTGTTGGAGGTAATTATGCTTAGACAACCATATTTTACTCTATGCTAGCACCTCATATGTGTGTTTCACATAAAATAAACTCAGTGTATATTCATTGATAAAGTAAATTGTGATTATTATGTTTAATGTAATTTCATCTGCATCACATGTTTTTTTACTTTTCATTTGTTCT
The DNA here is from genome assembly GCA_020662805.1 of Glaucomys volans. Classification (NCBI taxonomy): domain Eukaryota; kingdom Metazoa; phylum Chordata; class Mammalia; order Rodentia; family Sciuridae; genus Glaucomys; species Glaucomys volans. The sequence goes on from JAJEJO010000232.1 coordinate 648,214, forward strand.
AATTAGTTATACATGAAAGCAGAATGCATTTTGATTCGTTATACATGAATGGAGCACAATTTTCCATTTCTCTGGTTGTACATGATGTAGAGTCATACCATTTGTGTGATCATACAAGTACCTAGGGTAATGATGACAATCTCATTTCACCATCTTTCCCCTGCCCCCACCACTCGCCTCACTCCCCTCTGCCCAATCCAAAGTTCCTCCATTCTTCCATTGCCCGCTCGTCCCATTATGAATCAGCATCCACATTTCAGAGAAAACATTTGGCCTTTAGTTTTTGGGGATTGACTTATTTTGCTTAGTGTGATATTCTTCAACTCCATCCATTTACCTGCAAATGACATAATTTAATTCTTTAAGGCTAATATTTCCACTGTGTGTATATATTACAGTTTTTTTATCTATTCATCTGTTGAAGAACATATAGGTAGTTCATAGCTTAGCTGTTGTGAATTGAGCTGCTATAAACAATGATGTGACTGTATCACTGTAGTATGCTGATATTAAGTCTTTTGGGTATAAACCGAGGAGTGGGATAGCTGGGTGCAATGGTGGTTTCATTTCAAATTTTCTAAAAAATCTCCATACTGCTTTCCAGAGAGGTTGCACCCAATTTGCAGTCTCATCAGCAATGTAGGAGTGTACCTTTTCCTCTACATTCTCACCGACACTATTGTTGCTTGTATTCTTGATAATTGTCATTCTGACTGGAGTGAGATGATATCTTGGTGTAGTTTTGATTTGGATTTCTCTAATTGCTAGACAAGTTGAACATTTTTTCATATATTTGTTGATCAATTGTATATCCTATTCTGTAAAGTGTCTGCTAACTTCCTTAGCCCATTAATTGACTGGGTTATTTGTTTTATTGGTGTTAAGTTTTTTGAGTTCTTTATATATCCTAGAATAAATGCTTTATCTGAGGTGCATGTGGTAAAGATTTTCTCCCATTCTGTAGGCTCTCTCTTCATGTTATTGATGGTTTCCTTTGCTGAGAAGACTCTTTTTAGTTTGAATCCATCCCATTTATTGATTCTTGATTTTATTTCTTGCACTTTAGGAGTCTTCTTAAAGAAGTTAGGTCCTAAGCAGACATGATGAAGATTTGGGTCTGCTTTTTCTTCTATTAGGCACAGGGTCTCAGGTCTAGGTCCTTGATCCACTTTGAGTTGAGTTTTGCGCAGGGTGAGAAATAGGAATTTAAATTCATTTTGCCACATATGGATTTCCAGGTTTTCCAGCAATATTTGTTGAACAGGCTGTCTTTTCTCCAATGTATGTTTATGGCACCTTTGTTCAGTATGAGAAAACTGTACTTATGTGAGTTTGTCTCTGTGTCTTCTATTCTGTACCGTTGATCTAATTTTCTATTTTGGTGCAAACGCCAAGCTATAGCTCTGTAGTTTAGTTAGTCTGGTATTGTGATGCCTCCTGTTTCACTCATCGTGCTAAGAATTGCTTTGGCTACTGGGTCTCTTATTTTTCCAAATGAATTTCATAATTTCTTTCTCTATTTCCATGAGGAAAGACATTAGAATTTTAATTGGAATTGCATTGATTCTGTGTAATGCTTTTGGTAGTGTAGTCATTTTGACAATGTTAATTCTGCCTGTCCAAGAACAAGGGAGATCTTTCCATCTTCTAAGATCTTTTTAATTTCTTTTTTTAGTGATCTGTAGTTTTCATTGTAGAGGTCTTTCACCTCTTTTGTTAGACTGACTTCCAAGTTTTTTTTTTTTGAGGCTATTGTGAATGGGGTAATTTTCCTAATTTTTCTTTCAGAAAATATATAGTTCTTTGAATTTATGGGTACTGATTTTATACCCTGCTACTTTGTTGAATTCTTTTATTAGTTCTAGAATTTTTCTGGTGGAATTTTTTGGATCCTCTAAATATACAATTATGTCATTGACAAAAAGTGATAGTTTGAGTTCCATTTTTCTGTTTGTATTCCTTTAACTTCTTTCATCTAATTGCTCTTGCTAGAGTTTCAAGGACTATGTTGAATAGAAGTGGTGAGAGGGCATGCTCCTATCTTGTTCCAGTTTTTAGCGGGAATGCTTTCATTTTTTTCTCCATTTAGAATGATGTTGAAGAAAAAAAAGAAGAATGTTGTTGAACTCAGGTTTAGTAGCTTCTATAATGTTGAGGTATGTTCCTACTATCCCCATTTTTTTTCCTAGTGTTTTTAGCTTTTTAAACATGAAGGGGTGTTATATTTTGTCAAGGGGTGTTATATTTTGTTTAGCTTTTTAAACATGAAGGGGTGTTATATTTTGCCTTTTCTGCATCTATTGAGATGATCATATGATTCTTATCTTTATGTATGTTGAAGTGATGAATTATGTTTATTGATTTCTGTATGTTGAACCAACCTTGCATCCTTGGAATGAACCCCACTTGATCATGGTGCACAATCTTTTTAATATGCTTTTGTATGTGATTTGCCAGAAATTTATGAAGAATTTTTGCATCAATGTTCATCAGGGATATTGGTGTTCTTTCCTTGATGTGTCTCTGTCAAGGAATGAGTTGGAAATGGTTTCCTCCTTTTCTACTTCATGGAATACTTGGAGGAGTATTGGTATTAGTTCTTCTTTGAAGGCCTTGTAGAACTCAGCTGAGAATTTCTCAAGCCTTGGTTGGTAGGCTTTTGATGGCATCCTCTATATCATTGCTTGAAATTGATCTGTTTAAATTGTGTATGGCCTCCTGATTCAGTTTGGATAGATCATATGTCTCTTGAAATTTGTTTCTGTCTTTGAGATTTTTAATTTCTTTGGAGTACAAATTTTCAAAATATTTTCTAATTATTTTCTGTATTTAGTAGTGCCTATCATGATATTTCCTTTTTCACCATGAATTTTAGTAATCTGAATTTTCTCTATTCTTCGTTAGTGTGCTTTGGGGTTTAACAATTGCACTTTTTTTCAAAGAATCACGTTTTTGTTTTGTCAATTTTTTGAATTGTTTCTTTTGTTTCAATTTCATTGATTTCAGCTCTGATTTTAATTTTTTCCTGTCTTCTGCTACTTTTGGTGTTGATTTGTTTTTCTTTGTCTGGGACTTTGAGATGTAATAGTGGGTCATTTATTTGTTGACTTTTAATTCTTTTAATGAACGAGTGCAATGCAATGAACTTCCTCTTAGCACTGCCTTCATAGTGTCCCAGAGATTTTGGTATGTTGTATTGGTATTCTCATTTACCACAAGAATTTTTTGATCTCCTCTCTGATGTCTTCTGTTATCCAGGCATCATTCAATAGCATATTATTTAGTCTCCAGGTATTGGAGTAGCTTCTACTTTTTATTTTATCATTGATTTATAATTTAATTCCATTATGCAAGATAGTATCTCTATTTTTTTGTATTTTCTAAGCATTACTTCATGGCATAACATATGGTCTATTTTAGAGAAGGAGCCATGTGCTGCTGAGTAAAAAGTATTTGCTCACTGATGGATGGAATATTTTTATATGTTCTTTAAGTCTATGTTATTGATTGCATTATTGAGTTCTGTAGTTTCTTTGTTTAGTTTTATTTGAAAGATCTATCCAATGGTTAGAGAAGTGTGTTAAACTCACCCAATATTATTGTATTATGGTCTATTTGATTCCTGAAATCAAGAAGGATTTGCTTGATGTATGTAGATGCTCCATTGTTTGGGGCATAAATACTGTAAATATTTGTCTTGTTGATGTATGATTCCCTTAAGCAGCATGAAATGTCCGTCTTTATCCCGTTTTAATAATATGGCTTAAAGTCCACTTTATCTTATATGAGGATGGAAACCCCTGCTTTTTACACTGACCGAGAGCATGATAGGCTTTTTCTCATCCTTTCACTTTCAGTCTGTGTATGTCTTTCCCTATGAGATGAGACTCCTAAAGGCAGCATATTATTGGGTCTTTTTAAAAAATCCAATCTGCTGATTTATGTATTTTGATTCATGAGTTTAGACCATTAGCATTCAGGGTTATTATTGAGATATGATTTGTATTCCTCTTCATTTTGGTTTATTTTTGGTTTTTAACTTGAGTTGGTTTCTCCTTTGATTGGCTTTTCCTTTAGTGTAATTCCTCCCTTTGTTGTCTTTTATTGTTGTTTTCCATTTCCTCCTCATGTAATATTTTGCTGAGAATGTTCTGTAAGGCAGGCTTTCTAGTTGTAAATTAACTTTTGTTTATCATGGACGATTTTTATTTTGTCATCGTATCTGAAGCTTAATTTTGTTGTATGTAAGATTCCTGGTTGGCATCCATTTTCTTTCAGGGCTTGTTTCAGGACCTCCTACATTTGAGGATCTGGGTTGAGAAACCTGCTGAGATACAAATTCATTTCCCTCTATATGTAATCTGATACTTTTCAAACTTTGAGGTCTTTAAAATTCTATCTTTATTTTGTATGCTAGGTATTTTCATTGTAATGTGTCTTAGTGTGGATCTGTTGTAACTTCGAACATTTGGTGTTCTATAACCCTCTTGCATTTGATTTTCCATTTCATTCTTCAGGTTTGGGAAATTTTCTGACATTTTTTCATTGAAAAGATTGTGCATTCCTTTCGTTTGTGTCTCTGTGCCTTCCTCTATCCCAATAATTCATAAATTTGGTCTTCTCTTCTTTTCCCATATTTCTTGGAGGTTCTGTTCATGGTTCCTTACCATCTTCACTCTATGGTCAACTTTATTATCAAGGTTATATATTTTGTCTTCATTGTCTGAGGTTCTGTCTTCTAAGTGATCTAGTCTGTTGGTGATGCTTTCTGTTGAGTTTTTAATTGGGTTTATTTTTTCCTTCATTTCAAAGATTTCTGTTTTTTTTTCCAAGAATCTCTATCTACTTATTGAATTAATCTTTTGCTTCGTGCATTTGCTCTCATAGTTCTTTACTGATCTTTTGTTGCCTGCATTTGCTCTCTTATATCATCCTTTAATTTGCAGATCCTTTTAAATACTTACATTCTGAACTCTTTCTCAGACAATTCTTCTAGTGTGCTGCCAGCAAGTTCTTTTATTGTAGCATCTTGGTTTTTTGGGGGTGGTTTCTTCCCTTGTTCTTTCATGTTGTTTGCATTTCTTCCCTTCTAATAGTGCAAATTCAAGGTGTTACCATTTCTACCCTTTAGATTTATAGTGTCCCTTCAGGTTTCCAATACCTTGCCTTTAAAGGGGAGATCAATATTAACAGTGCCCAAAGCAAACAATATGCACTTTAAATCAATTAGCCCCTTTAAAAACATTTACAGTTTTATTGCAATAAACAGAAATGATGTGTTCAATTATTATTTGGAGCATAAACAATAGGTTTGCAATAGCATCTACAGATTTTAATGGTGGACAAAGAGAATGGGGGTGGGGGTTTGATGTTTATAAGGTAGGAGGTGAGAATATAGAGGTATTAGATCATACGGAGACTGAAAGAGGAAACAGTAGAAGTTGACTGTTAACAGCAGAGAGAAAGGGACTCTCAGATATCACCAAGCCTGTAGGGACTTTGGAAATGGTTTTCCTGGCTGTTGTTCCGAGATCAAAGCAGCCACATCCCTGGATGGCAGCAGTGGCTAACCTGTAGATACCTTGATATTGGGCTTCTCGTCTCCAGACAGTGTCCCATGATGGAAACTGCCCCAAATAATGATGGTGGAGGTGGTGGCAAAGGTAACCCAAGATCAAGGGGGAAATGACCTAGGATGGAGGCAACCACTTTCAGCTATGGGGCTGAGAGGGCGGGCTGGGTGGTGGCATTGGCAGCCTGTTCAGATGTGCAGTGCTGTGGCGGGCGTTGTTGCTGCAGGCAGTTGCTGCCAGGCCCTGTTGTTGTTCTAAGGTGGAGGCTACCATGTGGGGAGGGGGGCTATGGCAGTGGCTGCAGTGTCCCAAGCTGGAGGCTGGCCTGGGGAGCCTGGGGTACCACAGTGTGGTCACTTCCATCTGCACAGTGGGCAGGGGTGGGGATTAGGGGGGCGATTGCTATTCTCTGTGTGATGGCTGGGGATAGTCACTCTCCTCCCCGAATCACATTTTTAAGTCTTTTCTTACATACCATATTATGTACCTTCAAGCAAGACTCTGACTAGGTAATATCATTACCATTTTACACAAAAAGTATATTCAGTGATTGAACCAAAGTAAGTCAGTTAAAGATATCAGTGAAATACCATATTTTTTCATTTTTTTTCTCTTTTTTCTTTCTTTCTTTTTTTTTTTTTTTTTTTTTTTTTGGTACTGGGAATTGAACCTAGGGGCTTTAACCACTGAGCAACATCCCCAGCCCTTTTTTTGTTTTATTTAGAGACAACATCTCACTGAATTGCTTACTGCCTTGCTAAAAAACTGAGGGTGGGTTTGACCTGGTGATCCTCCTGCCTCAGCTTCCCCCATCACTGGGATTATAAGTGTGTGCCATTGCCCCCAGTGAAATGTCATATTTTTTCTAAAATAAGATTTAAAGTTGGACTAACATGGGAGATGGAAAAACAAAGAAAATGACAATAATAAAGACAAAAGCAGACAAACATAACGACATAATTACTCCCACCAAAAGATAAATAAATTAATAAATAGATCAGTAAAGAAGAAATTTGGATGACATAACCTTTTGTTAAGGTTTAGATATGTGATGTCTCCCCGAAAGCTCATCTGTGAGACAATGCAAGAAAGTTCAGAGGTGAAATGATGGGTTATGAGAACCTTAACCCAATCCTTGTGTTAATCTATTTAAATAGTTTACCTGGGTGTGATTGGAGAAGGTAAATCTTTGGGGGCATGCCTTCCAGGCTTATATTTTGTCCTCCTTGAGTGCTGCTCACTCTCTGCTTCCTGGTGGTCATGTCCTAAGCTGCTTTCCTCCACAACACTTTCCCATCATGATGTTCTGCTTCATTTTGAACCCAGAGCAATGAGCCAGCGACAAACGGAGATCTCTGAAACTGTGATCCCCAAATAAACTTTACCTCCTCTAAGATTTTTCTTGTTAGGTCTTTTGGTCACAGTAGCAACAAACAAACAAACAACAACAAAAAAAAAACCATGATTATAGCAATACTTATAAGATGAGAAAAACATCAGAGTAAGGAGTTAAAATTATGCAAGGATCAATACATGCATTCACACAACATACTAAAATAGTAGTATAAACAAATGAAATAGTATACTTATATCAATATGAAAATCATGTCAATTGAGTGGGAGATTAGTAACAATCACATACCATGGTATAGAATAGCAACAAATATTTTTGTATTGCTACGGTTTACACTCAAGAGTTGGCATCATAATCACTTTTCATATTTGTAGGCATTGAAAAATGCAGTGTAAGAACAAGACTGTCACCTTCAGTTTCTAACATGAAAGGAAACAAGTCTACAGGAGCATGTAGTCAATTTAGATGGAGCTGCTTCTGGTACATAGAGCTGTCAGGACTCAGACATAATGCTTTGGCCACTCTTGGAGAGATTTAAACATGAATGTGTTTTCCAAATGTTTCTCATGATATCGCATTATAGTTAATGTTGTGGGTTAAAGAGTGAGAATGCAGATAAATGCTTTAAATCTGACCACAAGTCCCCCTTTGTTTTCCTAGTTGCAACCTTGCTCAGTTAATTAAGTTCTCTTAGCCTCAGTTTCCTCATCTGAAAACACTGATGACCAAGTGTCTGTTTTAGAGTTGTTAGGTTGGTTAAAATAAATAATACATATAAAATATCTAGCAGAGGATCTGGCCCATTAATTATTATTACACAAAAAGAGTATGTTATTTTTCTTTTAATATATTACCTACAAATGCAAATGGTTGTTCTTAACACATGCAACATTGTGTTATTAAGAAATGTTGGGTCATGCCAACATTTCTTAATGACAATGAAAAGAGCCCCTGAGAGTGGCAAAAATTTAAATGTAGACCTCATTTAAGTGTTGGAAGTAATTCCCAAGGAATCATCTCTTTGTCAATCATCAATATTGATGATAACTTCTGGTCTGTTAATGCAGCTTGTCTTAAAACAATAACATATGTTCATAATATTATGTTAAATTTATTGCATATTAACCATATGGATGAAATTTTGTTATTTTTGTTAATTTTGTTATTTTTGTTAGTTTTTATGCAAGTAATTGATGTGTGCAACAATGTCTGAGCAAAAACCTATTATGTTCTTTTCTTCAGTTCTTGAAATAAGGTTATCATTGTTAACAATTTGTGGTGTACCTTTTCTTATATTAGAATTGAACGCATTTAAAGCCTGTATTTTCTTTGACTTTGTTTTATTTTTTTTTTAATTTGGGGATCAAATACAGGGTCTCTCACACACAAGCATAAGCCATATCCCCAACCCTGAAAACATGTATTTTAGAATGTAGGTTGTTTGGCTTCTTTTTACACCTTGTATTATTCTGTTCTTCAAATTGAACTCCTCACTAAAACTACTACCTTAGCCATATTTACATGAGAATATTCATTTATAAAATCATTTGGTTGAAAACCATAGTGTAATTACAGGGTAAATTTACATTAATAATAATATAGGCTAACATTATTTAGTGCTTAAGTAGATACCTTATATATAATAACTTATATAATACTCTTAACAAGCCCAAATGATGGATATTTGTTTTTCAATCCTCTTGTTTGTCAGGAAACCTACTCCTAAGGAAATTAAACAACTATCCCTATGTAACATAGGTGGTGAGTAACACAACCAAGATTTTAACCTGAGCAATCTGTCTCTGGTGTCCATCCCCAAAGAGGAAATGTAAAACATCACCTTGTCCCTTTTAATACTGCGTAACATTTCATAACTTGATTTTTTAAAAAATTTTACTCATTTTTACACTGTCAAGTATGACAGTATTTTCATTATATTTTCCGCTTCATTTGTCTGACTAAATTGTACTATTAAAAAATAGACTTTATTTTTTAGAGCAGTTTAAGTCTTAAAGTGAAATTGAGCAAAAAGTACAGGGTTCATATTTACCCTGTCCCCATATCCACTGTCAACATCCTACACCAGAGTGAGATATCTGTTACAGTCAATGAAACTGCATTATCATAATTGTCGAGACCTAGTGTGTTAGTCAGCTTTTCATCACAGTGTGACTAAAATACCTGACAAGGAAAATTTAGAGGAGAAAATGTTTATTTTGGCTCACGGTTTCAGTGGTTCTATCCATGGTGTGCCTACTCCATTGCTGTTGGTCCCAGGCCAGGCCAAACACCATGGCGGAACCTAAGAGTGGAGGAAAGCTGCTCAGCTCATGGTAACTAGGAAGCAGAGAGAGAGAAGGAGAAACCAGGAGGATGAAATATAATCCCAAACCTGACCCCAGAGACCCAACTCCTCCAGCCACATCTCAACTATTTAGAGATACCACCCCATATAGTCTTTTCAAATTATTAATCTATCAAATGGATTAATCCACTGATGGGATTATAGCTCTCATGACCTAATCATGTTGCTTCTGAATATTCCTGATTAACACAGGAGCTTTGGGGTACACATCCAAACCACAAAACCTAGCATTCCTATCTTGGTTAAGATTGTATTGGCAACACTCAGTGCTTTGGAATTTAATATGAATTATGGTTAGAATTTTGAAAATAATATATAAATGTCTTTATTACTTTTCTCAAGACATATTTTACTTAGAGTTTCCTTATCTTTTGAATAACTGCTGAAATTTAATACATATTGAAACCATGTCTACATAATTATGCACTGATATCTATAACTTATTGCTGTGATAAATTATATTGAAGAAATTCCTAATATTTCACTATCCTTGTGTTTGTGCATTAACTCTATTTGGTTGCAGTTTACTTTAATGCACTATTGGAATGAATTTGTAAGAATTTATTTAGATTTTTCTCATCCTTAGTTATTTATGGCACTGATCTATTTTTTAATCTGTTTTATTTGAGGATATTGTTATAATTTTGCTATCTTTTAAAATAATTTAGGAAGCTTTCCACTTTTCTTTTTTAGTCCTGAAAAACTTTGACTATTATATGGCTCATTTATTCTTGTATTAGTTAGGACTCAATAATGAACCTACTGAGAATAATTTTGGCTGTATGCCCTCAATTTTGATAGATTTTCTTTTGGTGCATGTTCCCATAGTTAGTAACTTTTATTTGGTTTTACTCCTTGATTTTTGGTTATTGAGAAGCATAATTATCAAGTTGTAAAAAACTTTCAAATTTCTTTTATCTCATTGCATCAAATAAGTAATTTTTGAAATTAAGTGTTTCTACTGCCAATTATGCAATTGTTTTTCTAAATGTTCACTGGTCATAAAAGATACAAGATTCTATGAGTTGATGTTATGGAAATAGCAGTTGAGAGAGACTGAATCATTTTAAAAATTGTATTACTCTACTTTTTTAAACATAAAAGTGAAACTATGTATTTGAATACTATGGCTGTAAAAGTATTTCCTTTATCTGGTATTTTCATCTTCTGTATTTCATCACTTGTTTCATGTACAACAATAATGCCTAGTTAGTCTTAAATTAGGGTGATACACTACATTATTACAAACTGTATGTCTTTGTTTTTATTAACTCTTGGCTAATATATCAACTTATATAACAGTAATATTATTGTTTGTACACATACATGTATCTTTAGAAATTTCTAGATATGATTTTTATAAGCAGCAAATGATAAATGACTGAATTTTGATGTCAAACCAATTTGAATCTTTCTTTCTTTCTTTCTTTCTTTCTTTTTTTCTTTTTCTTTCTTTCTTCTTTCTTTCTTTCTTTCTTTCTTTCTTTCTTTCTTTCTTTCTTTCTTTCTTTCTTGGTACTAGGGATTGAGCCCACAGGTGCTTAGCCACTGAGTCATATCTCCAGCCCTTTTTGTTTTTTTATTTTGAGACAGGTTCTTGCTAAATTGTTGAGACTTTGAATTCATGATCATCCTGCCTTAGCCTCCAGAGTAACTGGAATTACTGGTATGCATCACCACTCCTGCAAGTCTTTATCTTTAATAAGTTTGCTGTTTAATCAGATTTTTCACTGCTTTGACTAAAAGGACTTGACCAGAACAACTGTAAAGGAAGAAAGGTTTATTTAGGAGCTTATGGTTTTAGAGACCTTAGTCCATAGAAGGCCAGCTCCTTTCTTTGAGGCTCAAGGTGAGGCAGAACATTGTGGCAGAAGAGTGTGGTGGAAGGAAGCAGCTCACATGATAATGAGCAAGCAGAGGAAGGCTCCATGCTCCAGATACAAAATATATCCCCCATATCCCCAACCCCAATGACCCACTTCCTCTAGTCACACTCCACCTGCCTCCAGTTACCACTCAGTCAATACCATCAGGGATTAATTCATTGATTAGGTGAAGGATATAGACCAATCATTTCTCCTCTAAACCCTCTTGCATTGTCTCACAGGTGAGCTTTTGGGGCACACCACATCTAAACCATAACAGTTGCTTCAAACATAATGCTTGCTGTTACTCATGTTATCCTGTGTTAGTTATTTAAAAGTATTATTTACCCCTTTGTCTTTTACTTACATTGATTTATCATCTAGTTTGTTTTTAATTTCTCTATTCTACCAGTTATATTAAAATCTAGATTTTTATATTTGCATGTCAAAATCTTTTTTCCTCAAGAAACTTAAATTACCCAAGGGATGATTTCAGGCAAAGCAATGGGTAAATGTCCTGGAGACCAGGATCTTCTCTCTGGTGACCTTACCTTGAGGATTATTTTGCCCACCTTACTTATCTCAGGTGACCCAATTCCCCTTTCCCATAACCAGGGTCCATGAGCATCTTGTCCTTGCTAATCAGCTCCCAGGACCTGAGAAGCAGAATGCCCTGCCTGGGCTCACCCTTTCCTTGTGTCTTTATATCTCCCATCCACTACTCTGTCTCCATACCCACAATGTAACTGTGTTGATCCCTAGAGAAATGCTAATTATATGGGGAATCAATGTAAATATCTTGATTCTGACTCTCTCCTCTCTTACTGCTTAGTTTTTTAGTTTTAAAATAAAGCTGAAAATTTGAAACTTTTACATTATTATTTAATAAATTTTTAAACTTTTGTGAATTTCCATCACATTCTCATCAATTTATATTTACCTAGTGTTTATATAATATTCATTGTTCACTGTTCTTCATGTATTCATCATCTTTAGTTTCTATATAGTAGAAATAGTCCTAGATAAGTTCTTTTAAATGGCATGAGATTGTTATATTTATGTATTCATTGATTGTAAAAGAAAGTTTTTATTAACTGGTGTACTGAATAACTTTCAGTTTGTTTTCTCCTATGAATACCACCTATACATTTGACTTCCTGCTTTGTGCCTTGGAAGCTGTATTATTTGGATTACAGCAATACATTTTTGCCTTTTATATGCCTAAAGATTCAGATCAGGTTGAAGACAGAATATTTTGTGTCCTAATTCCAACTATGGGTTCACTGTGGAATAGTTAAATATTTTAGTGAAGATAATAGTACATTTCACGAGACCCCTTTATATAGCTCTGTTTTTCTGGGTCTCAAATCCATTGTCTGCCCTCTGTCCTTCAGGTCTACAAGGTAGCCGTATCTTCCGAACTGTTTGGAGTTTGTCCTACATTCTGCCCACATTTTTATAAGTTTCCTCTTCATTAAACTTGTGCATTTGATTCTTTCTTGCGCTTTGATTGCACAACTGCGTATAGGATTCTTCTTGTAGAATCAGCTATTGGGAACTCCTGGTGGACAATCATCAGCTAAAGGAAAATAGAGTTGGAGTGAGCACAATACACAGACTCAAGCTGTCAGGAACCTCTTTAATGAAATATAGAGAAAGGGGAAACAAGTGTTCTCATTTCTCTAGGTCAAGAAATAAAGGAAGAGCTTCAATCAGCCCATAGTTCTGTCTGATGTTATAAAAATAAAGTTGGGGTGCCGAGGGCATTCCTCAAACTTGCATGTGTAGTTGTTGGTTCCTACCCTGGGCAAGCATATGAAGCCTTCCTCTTGGGTTCTGCTGGGAGGGCAAGCTGCTTCACACCTTAATCCTTTACTGAGGGTTAAGCTTAGGCATTCTTTTTTTTTAAATTTTGATTCATTGAACACAAAAGGAGTACAGCTATTGTTTCTCTGGTTGTACACAAAGGAGAGTCACACCATCTGTGCATTCATACATGTACACAGGGCAATGATGTCTGTCACACATTCTGTTATTATTACCCCCCACCCTGACCCCACCCCTCCCTTTCCTCTATGCTATCTATACTTCCTCCATTCTTGCCACACTTCAACCCCACATCATGCATCATCATTCAATTATCAGAGAGACCATTCCACCCTTGGATTTTGGGGATTGGCTAATCTCACCTAGCATGACAGTCTCCAACATCATCCATTTACCTACAAATGCCATAATTTTATTCTTCTTTATGGCTGAGTAATATTCCATTGTGTATATATACCACAGTTTCTTTATTCATTCATCTATTGAAGGGCATCTAGGTTGGTTCCACAATCTAGCTATTGTGAATTAGGCAGCTATGAACATTAATGTGACTGCGTCACTGTAGTAATCTGATTTAAAGTCCTTTGGGTATAGGCCAAGGAGTGGGATAGCAGGGTCGAATGGTGGTTCTATTCCAAGTTTTCTAAGGAATCACCACACTGCTTTCCAGAATAGATGCACCAACTTGCAATCCCACCAGCAATGTATAAGTGTACCCTTTTCCCTACATCCTCACCAACACCTGTTGTTGCCTGTATTCTTAATAAAAGACATTCTCATTCGGATAAGATGAAATCTTAAGGTGGTTTGGATTTGCATTTCTCTTAGAACTAGAGATGTTGAACATTTATTCATAAATCTGTTGATTGCTTGTAGATATTCCTCTGTAAAGTGTCTCTTCATTTCCTTGACCCATTTACTGATTGGGTTGTTAGTGTTCTTGGTGTAAAGATTTTTGAGTAGTTTGTAGATTCTGGAGATTAGTGCCCTATCTGAAGTGTGTGTGGCAAAGATTATCTCCCACTCTGAAGGCTCTCTCTTCACATTGCTGATTGTTTCCTTTGCTGAGAAAAAGCTTTTTAGTTTTACTCTATCCCAATCATTGATTTCTGCTTTTATTTCTTGCACTTTGGGAGTCATGCTAAGGAAATCTGGTCCTAGGCCAACATGATGAAGATTTGGACCTACTTTCTCTTCTATTATGTGCAGGGTCTCTGGTATAATTCCTAGAACCTTGATCCATTTTGAGTTGAGTTTTGTACAGGGTGAGAGATATGGGTTTAGTTTCATTTTGCTGCATATTAATTTCTAATTATCCCAGGACCATTTGTTGAAGAGGCTATCTTTTCTCCATTGTATGTTTTTGGCTCCTTTGTCAAGTATGAGATACCTGTATTTATGTGGGTTTGTCTCTATGTCCTATATTCTGTACCATTGATCTACATGTCTATTTTGGTGCCAATACCATGCTGTTTTTGTTACTATTGCTCTGTAGTATATTTGAAGGTCTGGTATTGTGATACCCCCTGCTTTGCTCTTCTTGCTAAGAATTGTTTTGGCTATTCTGGGTCTCTTATTCCTCCAAATGAATTTCATGATTGCTTGCTCTATTTTTATGAGGTCCGTCATTGGGATTGCATTGAATTTGTATAGCACTTTTGTTAGTATGGCCATTTTGACTATATTAATTCTGCCTATCCAAGAACATGAGAGATCTTTCCATCTTCTCAGACTTTCTTTAATTTCATTCTTTAGTGTTCTATAGTTCTCATTGTAGAGGTCTTTCACTTCTTTTGTTAGATTGATTCCCAAGTATTTTATTTTTTTAGAGGCTATTGTGAATGCTATAGTTTTCCTAATTTCTCTCTCAGAGGATACATCACTTATGAATAAAAATGCGTTAGATTTATGAGCATTAATTTTATATACTGCTACTCTACTAAAATCGCTTATGAGTTCCAGACCTTTTCTGGTGGAATTTTTAGGGTCTTCTAAATAGAGAATCATTTAGTCAGCAAATAGGCATAGTTTGAGTTATTATTTTCCTATTCGTACTCCTCTAATTTCTTTGGTCTGTCTAATTGCTCTGGCTAGAGTTTCAAGGACAATGTTGAACAGAAGTGGAGAAAGAGGGCATCCCTACCTTGTTCCAGTTCTCTGGGGGAATGCTTTCAATTTTTCTCCATTTAGAATGATGTTAGCTGTGGGCTTAGCATAGATAGCCTTTACAATTTTAAGGAATGTCCCCACTATCCCTATTTTTCCTAGTGTTTTGAGCATGAAGGGGTGCTGTATTTTATCAAATGCTTTCTCTGCATCTATTGAAATAATCATGTGGTTCTTGACTTTAAGTCTGTTGATGTGGTGAATTACATTTATTGATTTCTGGATGTTGAACCAACCTTGCATCCCTGGAATGAAACCCACTTGATCATGGCGCACTGTCTTTTTAATATGCTTTTGTATGCGATTTGCTAATATTTTGTTAAGAATTTTTGCATCTATGTTCATTAGGGATATTGGTCTGAAATTTTCTTTCCTCAATGTGTCCTTCTCTGGTTTTGGTATCAGGGTGGTATTAGCTTCATAGAATGAGTTTGAAAGCGTTCCCTCCTCTATTTCATGAAATACTTTGAGGAGTATTGGAATGAGCTCTTCTTTGAAGGTCTTGTAGAATCCATCTGGTCCTGGAGTTTTCTTTGTTGGTAGGTTTTTGATGACTTCTTCTATTCATTGCTTGAAATTGATCTATTTAAGTTGTGTATGTCCTCCAGATTCAGTTTGGGTGGCTTATATGCCTCTAAGAACCTGTTGATGTCTTTACCATTGAGCTACATCCCAGCCTTTCTAAAAATGTTCTATTCAGCAACAACATCTTTTTGGCTATTTCTTAACTGCACTTCATTCTTCTAGTTTTTCACTACACTTCATCCCTATTTTCATCATCTACATTGCTCTGGTTTTAGACATCATCATTTAATCCTTTTACTCCCCTGATATGACTTTTAATATCACACTTTCAGTCATAGCCTACCCCTATTGCCTCTTCCTACACCTTGGTTAGATCATTTTCTCTGGATCCCAACAAACATCACAGTTAGCAGAAGTAGAATATGACTATGTAATCCTTTAGTAAACAATTTCACATATTTAATGACAAGGAAAAAAACTATACCTTTCCACCAACAAAGCAAGCAAAGATAATATGGACAAATAAAGAGAAGAGAAGAAAGGTCTTCTTCTACTCACTATTTCCTGAAGTTCACTGCCCAGGAGTCTGACTCTATCATTGTGAGTCCCTTTCATTCCAATTGGAAATGGTCTGGAGTAGGGCTTGGAATAGGTCTGAACCAATAGGAATACTATTCTCCCTGCATATTTTTTGACTATTAATGTACAAAAGCTTAGAAGATCCTAAAGAGATCTTATAGAGAATACCCCAGGTGAGAAAATTAAACATTGCCCTCACAGATCTAAGAAATAAAATTATCGCTGACTGCTGTTTTAAAGGAAATATTTGTTGTTTAAGTAAAGTCAGGATCATTTTTAGAAACCTTATTTTTTTCCCTTGAGGGGTTCTTTGAATCCTTTGGTGCTGACTTCCCCCTAATATAATGTCATTTCCTCTATAAAAATAGAAGGAGAAGAAAGAAAAACAACCACTACAACAACAAATGTTTGGTGCTGCTAACCCAAGCTGACATTCTGGAGGGTGAACCTTTTCATAGTATTTCCTGCAGTGCTATTTCTATATTTGTTTCCTAAAACTTCTGGAAGTTTCATCTTCATGTTGAGTTCACATTTGGGGAGGAAGCTCAGTATCCCTTTTTGTCCTGAATAATATGGTATAATTCAATTGTTTTCCTAGGATTCCTGGTAAATAGAATGCAAATTTTGTTCTAATATCTCTGAGTTTTAATATGCATGTAAATAAAGGTCTCATCATAAATATAGATTTCATGGCAAATATAACAAAGACAAGGAAGGAAATATATTATTTTGATGTCACTTTTGTCTTATCTTTACCTATCAGTGAATACCCTTCTTAATATTAGATAACACTGTTCATATAAAAGTTTATATTAACAGAATGTCAAATGCCTCTGCAACCAGCTGTGTCCCTCCTCTCATAATCTTAGTTCTTCTGTGCCTGTGTCACGTTAAATTCATTGAAAGGATTCTTGGAGCACTTTCTTCCTTTCCATTTGGAACTCATTCACATGTGTTTGGCTACTTGGTTTTCCTTTAGAGCATCCCCATATATGAAAGCAGGTTCTTTTTTTGCATTGGATGCAAAAGGATCCAGCAATACAATCTTCTGGTATTTGTTTCTTAGGGTTGCTGTTAGAGAGTTCCACAAACAGAGTGACTTCACACAGAAAGGATGCTCTACTCTCTCACAGTTCCATAGGCAAAAGGTCTGCAGGGATATGTTCCTCCCAAAACCTCTGTGATGGACTCTTCTCTGCCTTGCCCAGCTTCTGGTGGGCCCTGGCATGCCCTGACTTTTGTCAGCATCACTCCAGTCTCTTCCTCTGAGAGCATGTGGCTGACTAGCTTCAGTGTCTGAGGCTTCATACAGTGATCTTTGGGTTTGTCTGGATCCAAATTTCTCTCTTTTTTTGGTGGGAGGCATGGGTACCAGGGATTGAACTCAGGGGCACTGGCCACTGAGCCACAACCCCAGCCCTATTTTGTATTTATTAGAGACAGGGTCTGAGTTGCCTAGCCCCTTGCTTTTGCTGAGGCTGGTTTGAACTTGAAATCCTCTTGCTTCAGCTTCCCAAGTCACCGTGATTACAGGTGTGTGCCACCTCACCTAGCAGATTTCCTTCTTCTTATAAGGACACCAGTCATATTGGATTAAAGCCCACTCTAATGACCTCATGTCTTTATTTAATAACATCTTCCGGGACTCTATTTTCAAATAAGGTCACTTTCATAGGTATGAAGGGTTAGAACTTAAAAACTGTGATTTTTGGTCTACATAATTCAGCTCCTAACACTTGGCTCAATTTGTAAACAGTTTTATTACACTGTTAAAGTAAATAAACCATATGTTAAAATATCATACCTATTTAATTATTCTGTCTTATATAACATTTCTTCAGAAAAGCTTTGATTTAGAAATACACATGAATAATTTTCCTGCAAAAACATAATAGGTCTAATTTTAAGAATTAAAATTATAATAGGTACCAGAACTGACAGTTTACGAGATGAATGCCACATTATTTAAACCATGTGTTAGAAGAAAAATATGATAGATGATTTGTGATCTGGTTGATTATAAAATTAAAAAAACTAAAGGTTACATTATTTGGTGACTTTTATATAGGTGCCTACTCTAACAACAACAGCAAAATTTAGGATATGAATTTTAATAAACTGTTTTTCCTTTGCATAAAGAATTATCTCTTGATTAGTATTCTCCAGTAAGACTGCTTTAATCATTTATTCTCTAGGCATAACTAAAATGAGAATTGGGAAACTGAGAACTCAAGAGTATCAAGTACCATATAACTTAATTAATTCACCAGAATTGCTTTGTGAATTTGCAAATGCAACTAGAAGTGGGAGGTAAAGTCCTTATAGTTTATTCCTGAATGTCCTAGTTAAAGTCTGCTTTGTAAATAGCCTAGAGCCTAAATTTAATAACTTAATAACAATTTTGGTTTTATTGTTACTAAGTCAGTTGTTAACATTTAAGAAGGAAAACTGATGGGAATAAGAGTTTACATTACCCAACTTTATTTGGTTACTTGTTCTTGCATAGACTCTATCAACAATACTTACACTGGCTAATATTTACTGTGATCTTTCTCTGTGACAAAGCTATTGTCACCTTGGTATATGTAAACTAATTGACCCTCAAAATAAGTCTATGAGGTAGGTATTGTTATTTTCCCTATATTCTACATGATGAAACCAAGAAACAAAGGTAGTAAGAAATTTGCTTATATTTATACAACCAATAAGTACTAAGGTACAGCTTTGTGTAAACTATCAAATTTCCTTTCTGACCAAATTGCTATGTGATTTCTGGTAAGTCTTTTTATTTCTATGGGCCTCAATTCCCTCATTTATACAAAATTTTAAAATATAAAGCAAATTGATTAATGGGGCATTTTTTGTTGCCCCTGACACTAATGCTGTTCTTTTGGACATTGGTAGGAATCAGCAGAACAAAACAAGCTGCATTCTAATACATTTGGAAATATTATATCCTTCTCTTGGGATTAAGAAAATGAATAGCTGCTAAGGAGATGAAAATTAAAGAGACAGTTTGGGACATTCTAAGTTTTGATCCTCTAACATTCTCTCCATCTCTAATAATTCGATTACCTGATATTTTTAAAAAGGCAATTTCCATTAATTGAGAGATCTCACAGTGTTTCTATATGTGATTTTTGTGTGTGCTCTTTTTCAAGTGTTCAGATTCTCTTTTTAGTTTCCTTTTCAGTTCCACCAATCACACGTGGGATTCTACCCACCCTATTTCCTTCTTGGCAACACACAACAATCCACAAAGCAGTATTTTGCATTTATCTTGTCTCTCATCTGTAAGTTCAGAAAATATTCCCCAAATTCTAAATTTCCAGGAACAATTTTTCTCTCAAAGGGTTTTATTCCTGACTTTCATGTCTGTTGTGATTTAGTGGCTTTAATCTACCTCTTTATACAACAGATTTGTATCCAATCTATTAGGAAGTACTCAGACTACAAATCTGTCTTCACACACATACAAATATACATATACACACAGAGAAATCAAAGTAAATTACATTTTCTCTTATGAGACTCACCTTACTCTCTATGAAATTAAAGAATGATTTAAAATTAAACTTTATACAAAATATTTCTCAAAAATAACAAGAAATCTTCCTCCTCCATAAATACAATTTTTCTAATACATGGACACTGAAGACCTGCTAGCCATGCTGTTCCTGTTGTCTATTTTAAAGACTTATATTAAATAAAGTAAATGCAATAATGGAATTATTTTCATATATTGCTTTAAAACTTACTTAGGTGAACTTCTTTGATACCCCATGAATCTGTCTGCTGACACCTTTCCTAGTATATATCTTGTTTAATTATTGCCTCTTTATATGTCTAGCTCTACTGCTAGGCTATATATGCTTTCCTTTACATCATATAATGTATCCTATTTGTAATTTATCTTCAGCACTCTACATAAATATCAAGATTAAAAGTTATTTGAGTGTGTATATTTATGTGTATACACATGTATAAGCACACATATATATACACTCAATATGGTCTAAGATATGAATAATGATTACTCTTGGACAGCATTTTATAAATTGCAAAATACTTTTTTATGCAATAAATAAGATAGTATAATGAATTTTAATAGTATTTTGTTTGATCTTTTGAAATTCTTACAATTAGGTATTAGTATTTTTTACCATTTGCAGATGTGAAAACAAAAGCTTAGGGGACATTAAATGGTTAGTTCAAATAGAGGAAGCCATTTTTATAAATGAAATGGAAGGATTATGATATTTATGCAGGCAAAGAACAAAGGTACTGTCAAATAAGAAGAAAAGGTGAGCAAAAAAGTTCAGGAATGGGAATAGTTTTTAAACCTGTATGAAGACGTGAACAAATGCTGTATGGATAGAGTGAGAGTTTCTACATAATTTTTTCTTGATTATCTGTATAGTGTATACACAGATTACACATACCTTTACTTACTCTCAGGGGACTCATAAAAGAAAGAACTATTTCAGTGGTGAATATTTTAAATATGGCAGGCAAAAAATAGCATCAAAATAAGTATCTCAGCAAGAAAAGAAAACATTCAGTAGAGAAAATGAACAGTTGTCACTGAAACATTTATCAAATAAATAGTATGTGGAGATTTAATACACATGATATAAACCATAATATGAAATAAAGAGACAGCTAGGAGATATTGGGCAATTGTTCCTATATATAAAGACTTCCTAAATTATGAATGAGAATAGACTTCGATAAATGTTGTAGTTCAGATGTGGAATTTTTTCCCAAATATTTGTGTACTGAAGACTTGGTTCTAATTCAACAATGTCCAGAGGTGGCGTTTTTTGGATGTGATTGGAGCATGAGGGTTTGACCTCTTCAGAAGATAAAACTATTTGGATTAATAATTTGAATAGACTACTTGCAGGATGTGCAAACTGTAGACATGTAGGACATGGTTGGGGAAGTGGGTCACTGGGGCCCTTGAGGAGTATATCTTGTGCCTGGCACCTGCCTCTCTCTTCCTAACTGCCATTAGCTGAACAGCTTTCCTCTTCCATGTTCTTCCACCATGATATGTCTGCCTTGGAGTCAGCCAACCATGGACTGAATCTCTGAAACCATGAGCCAAAATAAATCTTTCCTACTCCAACTTGTCAGGTCTGATGATCACAGCAACAAAAAACTAACCAATACAGTAAGATATAACTCAGAGGTAAAATGACAGGAAAAATAATCAGAGTGGAAATATAGCATTGTCTACTTCAAGTTTCCTTTTTGAGATAGTTTTTTTGCTTTATACTTTAGGTGTTTACAAATCCTGTGTGTGTGTGTGTGCTGCATGGACAGCAGCTTAAAGCAAACTACGTTCAATATTGTGGTAGGCACAATAATGATTCCCTGTGCCCACAAAGTGTCTATATTCCTGATCTTTGAAACTTGTGAACATTACCTTACATGCAAAAAGGATGTGCAGATGTAATTAAATTAAAGAGCTCAAAATGGGGAAATATTCCCAGTTTATCTAGAGGGCATAACATAATGACAAGAATCCTTAAAAAGACAGAGATTAGTGAGACCCTAAGTAACTTAATGAGACCCTGTCTCAAAATTAAATATAAGAAACAGACTGGGTCTATAGCTTAGTGGTTAAGTATACCTGGGTTCAATGCCTGATACAAGAGAGAGAGAGAGAGAGAGAGAGAGAGAGAGAGAGAGAGAGAGAGATTTGAAGGTGCTACGATTGATGACTTTGAAGAGGAAGGTAGAGGCCATTGAGCCAAGAGATGTAGGTGATCTCTAGATGCTGGAAAAAGAAGGTAAACAATTCCCTCTGTAGCCTCCAGCCCTGTAGAAACCTTGATTATAGCCCCATAACATCCATGTTGGTTCTTGACATCTAGAACTGTAAAATAATATATATATATATGTTATATATATATGTTATATATATATGTTATATATATATGTTATATATATATATATATGTTGTTTTAGTCCACTACAGTTGTGATAATTTGTTACAGAATCAATAGAAAACTGATAAAAATATCAGAATTTTTGTTTGCACCGATAAGGTGTAATGTCTAACCAGACCCTGTTATTTGGCTATACAATCACAATAGACAAATGAGTGCTGCTTACAGTCATTTCACCAGACAAATTTTAGAATACAAATTAACAACTTTAGTTGATAAAAATATCTATGAAAAGGAAGTTATTTTAGGCTATTTTTATCCTGAAATACTTCAAATTCAAATGAAAATATTTCCTTATTACTTATTCATTCATTACTTTTTCATTTCCTTATTTCTTGTATTGGTAGTGTGTAAACTTATAAACAAGAAACCAGAGGCCTAAAGAACTAAATTAAAGGATCAATGTCAATGGATGCTAATTCACAATAAGTGGGGGGATAGGGAAGAACAGAGTTATTTTATATTAGGTAGACAGGGAGAGGTAAGTGAAGGGAGCATGGGGTGTGGGGGTAGGAATAATAGTAAAGTAAAACAGACATTATTACCTCACATACATATATGACTACATAACCAATGTGATCCTATAATTTGTATAATCAGAAAAATGAGATTACACTTCATTTATATATCATCTATCAAAATGTATAAATGCATTTTACTGTCATGTACAACTAATTAGAACAAAAAAATTTAAAAATAAACAAAAAAAGATCAATGTGTTGGAAATAACTGAAGTTTGAGATTTATTTTCATGTCCAAGCTGTGCACACTGTTTTTTGAGGTTAAAGAACATGAAATCTTTTTCTGACCAGGAAAGCACACATGCTAATAGAAGCAAAATTTTGCAAGCAATTGTTAAATTGTTTTCTGTTTTATTCCCACATTGACCAACACCAAGAAACAGATGGACTAAAAATGTGAGTTGTTCACAAGATATTTTAGAAGTAGCATAAAATGGAATATTCTTTTGAACCTTTGTTTCAAAAGAGGGCACGATGTGAAGTTGAGTCTCAAGGAAACTAAGACTAGTTACTGAAAATCATTTAAAATGTGTATTCATTCTTTATATTTGTATTCTATAACTATGTCCATTATGATCAAGTCATAGAAATATGTGCTTTACTGAGATCATTATAGATGTGTACAGATATTAATATATAAAGATGTTCATCATAAACCTTCAGTAATTAAAAATTAGAAAAACATATTCAAAAATACAAAATGATTAAAGAAAGTAGGACTTATCTATGCCTGCTTTTGGTGCGTATCCATTTTTATTTTTTCAAGAATATGTAATAAAATAGGAAGAATATTTATGATAGAATAGAAGTACTAGAAGCTGGTAATGTTTCATGTGGTCATTAAAAGTAATGTGTAGTCAAAATGACATATCATTGTACGTGGATATGTTCTTATAGACTATTTGATACAACTGTAGGTGTAATGAAAATATCATGTAAGAATCATGCTAGTACCAATGCAAAAAATAATGTTTATTTAGAAGATGGAATTAGGTATAGTTTTTTTTCTTACTAACACAGTACTGTTTTCAGATTATCTACATTAATCATGCATCTGTTTTTGTTTTTGCAATAAATATATCAATTAAAAAGAAGCAAATCTTATTTAGTGATAATGTACAAAGTAATTTATGATTCTTCTGAAGATAATCTTTTGCTATAAGTGAAGGACTAACCGGACAATTCCACAACAAAAATACCCAACAAAATAATTTTAAACCAAGCCTAAAAGTAATAAAACCACATATTTGTAATCCCAGATGCCCAGGAGGCTGAGTCAGGAGGATCACAAATTCAAGGTTACCCTAAGCAACTTAGAGAGATGCTACATCAATATAAAAATAAAGGGGATTGGGATATAGCTTGGTTGTAGAGCTCTTGATTGGCATGTGCTGGGCTTTGGTCACCAGTACTGCAAGAAAGACAAAATAGTGTTTGCTTTGTTTTGTTTTTGCTTTTCTGTTTGTTTGAGTTGTGTGTGTGTGTGTGTGTGTGTGTGTGTGTGTGTTAGAACAAATTCTGGAAATTTATTAATGCAAGGCAAAACAAACCTCCCATAGCTGGGACAGGTGGCAAGAGGGTTGATGGTGAGCTACTACTGTTTGGGATTTATGTGGTACAGTTGGAGGTGACTTTTAAACTCATTGGCTACTGGTTAGAGGAAAACAGCCTCTAGCCCAGTCCCAGATATGACACCCAGTGTCCTTGAGATATTCATGCGCCCTACATCTAATCTAAATATTGATTGCATTTTATTTCCTTTTTTAAAAGAAGTATCTCCAGATTGTGCAAGCCCCAGTTTTGGTAAGATGTTATTCACAAGCTCCTCACCAAGAATTTGTGGTTGTGTTGGTGTGATCACGGAAGTTGCCCCAGTGCCCCTTTCCCTATCTTCTTGGACTTATCTCTACCTCTTGATCTCATTCTCATTTCTCACTCAGAAGAGGTAACCCTAACTGCTGCTAGGGGCAGGGCATGACCGCTCTGGTTTCTTCAGCCTGGTTGGGGTGTTGGGTGAGACAGTCAGGGAGACTGCTGAGGGATTATCTAATGGGCTCCTTTAGAAGTCAGGTGAGACATTCATGGTAAGCTGCACCTCCATGGAGCAGTGGACTCTGTGGGTGACTTGCTCATCAGGACAGTCCCAAGGTCCATGGTGGCAGTTGGCAAGTGACTGAATGAGGTAGCATAGGGCAGGGAATCATACCTTCCAGGATCCTGGCTGAGTATTCTAAAATGTAAGGGCTTTGGGAATTATGTGGGTTCTTTGACTCATGAACCCAAAGAATGAGATAACACTGACCACAGAAGGTGAGAGCAAAATTTAGGAGTTTACTATAGCAAAATGAAACAAAACTCACGTAGCTGGGAGGGGTCCTGAGAGGGTTGCCCCAGAGCAGTGGTTTTTGTCTTCATGCTTCTATAATGCCCCTTTGATTTATACTTGTAAATCATATAAGAGACGAAAATTTGCTCTGTTGATAATTTTGTTCTCTGCCTCCCTTTACCCCAACTCTGGTATTTTGTTTTGACCAGTGTAATAGTTCTATTAGTTGTAGGTATTATAGACACATTTCTTTTTCCTTCTGTTTCATTTCTTGCAATCACAACTATGTAGTTAATATCACTTGGTGTGGTAAATTATAAACTTGACAATGCCTATAAGTTCTTAACCCAAAACATAGTAGGTATTCAACATTCTCTCCATTTTTTTCTTTTCAAATATTAACACAACATTTTTTTCTGACAGAAACTGAGAATTCTACTGAGAATTCTTTAGTATTAAACATAACTTTAATTCAATTTAAAATAATTTAATCAAATTTAATGTGACTTTGTATATAGGATATCCTGTAATTATGAATAATTGCTTATTCTGTGTTAAGTCTGATATGTTTTAGCAATAGATATTTGAATGTCACTTTACTATCTCTGAAAGGGTTTATAAATTTTGAAAATATATTAATTCATACAATAGTCTTCTAATCTGATGGAACAAAATATTTTAGGATGTACTCTTTTGCGTATTTAAATGAAGTTATTTTTTAAATTTATGAGCTCTTTTTTCCTAACCACAACTAGATATTTTTATGTTCATGAATCACAGCACACTCTAAGAATAAAAAAATTGTAAATCTTCAAATGATATTATTTTCCACATTGATAGTGTTATTATTATCCCTTAAACTTTGAAATTCATGAGGCAATTATACAAGGTAATTTACAAATCTGATTCATAGACAGCCTTAATTCTTACTACAGTAAGAAAAATAGTTGGAAGCAGTAGTTAGTGTTCACATTTCAGACTTTAAGTATTTAAGTAGCTTGGTATTGTGACTTTGTCTTGAGCAGGAATCAAGACTTTTTAGTTCAGCTGATAGAATGTCTAGGACAAATCAAAGTGCACTTACTTAATCTTAAGTGTCAGTCACTAATACATGCTTCTGAGAACCTTCACATACCTTCTAAAAGTATCATTTCTAACTAGTAATTGTTAATAAAAAATACATTTTCCCAGTTCCTTTCTTCTGATTAGTATAACCATATTAGAAAAGCATAGTCTCAGATCATATACATTTCATTATTAAAAGTAAACAATCCATTATTAAAAGTAAAATTGCTTCCACTCTTCTTTTTCTATGTGTTCACTTATATTGCATGTGTTTCATCATGATGTAGGGGAAGATAGATTATTTGTATAAGTGTCTTTTAATACTAACAAACTGACATAGACTGTAATAGACATAGAATCATTAACTCCCAAATTTATCTAAACAATGGCAAATATACAAGCATTTCTAAAAATTAAAGTTTATTCACTTTCCTATTTTTCCTATTGTTTACATTGTTTAAATAGAATAATATTGTTTTCCAATACTAGTATCATTGCACAAGTGTTCAATAAAATTTGTAAAACTATGAAGATTTAAGCAAAAAATTTAAATGCAAAATACTTCAATATAGGTACATTTGAAGATTTTTTTCTATAATTAGATTGCCACACTCAATAATCATCTTAGAAGCAACACTGATAATATTTATCTGCCAAAGTTTCATATTCTAAAAGTAGGCATTCCAGATAAGGAAAGGGCCATTGTTTGCTACTTAGAATAATTTGTATGTTAAAAATTTTATATGCCAACAAACCTCCATCTTGGAACATCTGTACAATTTTCATGTGACCTTTAATGAAAATTATTTTAGAAATATCTTATAGAATTGTTTATCAGATGAATATATTTTTAACATATGAATGGCAGCAATTTCCAAAAAAAGGGAAATGCTCATTCCATGTCAATGAAATGCATTTCAGTTTAGACACGTAAAACAAGTCAGTCTGATTTACCATTGTAATATAGATTATGAAAACATCCTTAAGCAGTGAAAATGATCTGTCATATCAAATATATCAAAACAGTGAAACACTTAATAAAAAAAAATTCCATGGAAAGAGTGTGGTTTTGGTGGAATAAACTGTGTTCCCTTAGAAAAGGAAAAGGTATTTGGATTAAAAAGGTATTTGGATTAAAAAATTAGAATAAAAGGATTAAATTATAAGTATCAAAATTTAATGTCATGTGTATTTAATTATAGCATTTTACCATGATTTTAAATGAAATATTTCAATACCAAACATCTATTTAGCATAGTATCTCTACTGTTTTTTTTTAAACATCTCTACTTTAATGGTGTAATTGTATAAGGAGATTTATTTGTTATCTTATCCAAGTGAAATTATATATAGTGATGATAAAATCACTAACATCAGAGGGATGAAAACTTGATTTATGCTGTGCAGGTACACAATTCTTTATAAATAATCTTGCAACCTGATACAGAAAGTGTCTATAATTCTGGCATGTTTGACATTCCCATTCAGTCCAACAACTCGTTGACATATACTTAATTTGCTACTTCTTGAAGGTGTTGCTTGAAGTTCCCTTCTATTTGACAGGTGTCTGACAGTTCAGCCTCACTGAGAGCTTAACAAATTGGGAAAAGAATGCATTATCTGAACTCCCATGGAATATCCAGTTTATGTCATTTTTTGACTTTGATAATGTCCAGGTTTAAACTCTGTTCCTCTAGATATTTGACTGAAGTATTTTTTTGGAGGAGTTGGTTCCTTTTAGATAT
Source organism: Glaucomys volans (assembly GCA_020662805.1). Lineage (NCBI taxonomy): Eukaryota > Metazoa > Chordata > Mammalia > Rodentia > Sciuridae > Glaucomys > Glaucomys volans. The sequence goes on from JAJEJO010000232.1 coordinate 676,082, forward strand.
GTGTTTATACTTTCAATTTTCCATTGGACTTTTTCCAGAGATGTTAAATCCTTGTGTCCTATACTTATTAAACCATAACTGATGATTAAAATATGGACTTGTAAAGGAAGTTTGGTAAAAATACCTCTCCTGGTCCCTTATATGTTAGTCTTTGAGGATGCCATAATAAATTACCATAAGCAGAATGGCTTAAACAATTGACACATTTATCACAATTCTTGAGGCTTTAAGTCCAAGATCAGGGTACCAGCATCATCAGGTTCTGGTGAGGATAGACTTTCTGCTATAAATAACTGATGTATTGTATCCTTGCAGAATGAGAGAGTGAGCACAAGCTCTATGGCCTCCTCTTTAAAGGACACTGACTCTACCTCCAGTGCTTTACCTTCATGCTGTAATTATCTCCTAAAGACCCCACTTCCACATACCATCACTTAGAGGATTGCATTTCAACATATGAATTTGGGAGAGACATATTCAGTTCATAACACCAACCATTTTTGTATTTAGACAAGATACAAAGATTTGGATAGTCACAGTACAAATAATTTTTTTTTAGTATCTACATCTTTGACAAATTCTTTTAGATATTATTCTGGTTTTGAATGCATATTTATACCAATTTAAACTTCTCAGACTTCTACTTCTAGTAATTTATTATAATGTACATATATACACACACTTTAAAGATTATGAGCATATGATTTTAAGAAGAAAATGCATCTACTATGTCATGTTTTCATGATAAGGTATATAATATGAAACTGGCTTTCTAAGGAAAACAGGCATTCTTTGGTAAAAAACAAAAACAAAAAAAAAACCCTGTTTAATTCACCATTATCTATGTGACTTGTGCACAATCCTTAACATCACATTGAAGGATTCTTTCTAAATGATTCTAAACCCTATTTCTAGCCTAATTTATCTTCTACATTTTGTCCTGCCAATCCACTGTTCCTACTCATTGATTCCCTAACAATGTAAGGAGGGTTTCTTTGTTAAAACCATTCCCAGAAAGTTATACCTGTTCATTTTTAATTATAAAATTTTTTCTCTGTCCTTAGATATTTAATGCAAGGTCTATGAAACATTTCATGAATGCTTTCACCCTCTGGTGCAACGTTTGCTACTTCATTTATATCATAGAGTGGTCAAATTTTGTATTGTTATCTTAAATTGTTGTGACTTAACCCTTATATATAATCTTATTTTACTTTTGATATATGTGGTAGTCAAAGACTCATCAGGAAATAGAAATGACACAGTAATTTGAATAGGACAACTTTAATTAATTAGCAGATATAAGACTATTGGAGTAATGGAGAATGTGTTATGATTATTAAGGGGCACTCTGAAGAATATAGGAATAGCAAGTATAAGGGGCACCATTGCTTCAAGAGGTGAAATGGTGTAACAAAGGAAGAACTTCACTACTTCCTGCAGTGCCGACCTCCACATATGTGAGGACCTAGCTGGGGCTTACTGGATGGTAGGAAAATTGCTGACGTGCTTACTAAAAAAAATCTTGCCAGAAAACTTTCCAGTAGGATTCCAAAAAACATCCTTAGAGCACGTCCAAATGATCAACACTCCTCAGCATAGCCATTGTAGGGGATGCCAGGAGAAACCATCTACAATAAGTGCCTCACTGGTAACCCTCCACTGTATCATCCACAAAGACATGGAATGTGATACTTGGAGCACAGCAACAAAGGGGGCAGTTGAAGCTACTATTTACAGAAAGTGCTGTATTTGGAATCTCCTTGCAAAGTCAATGTGCCAGGTGAAACTGCTAATAGGTTGCTACTTACTGATCTCCTTGTTCTATAGAGGCAAGTACCAGAGAAAATGAACACTTGAGGAGCCTGGTGAGAGGGGCATGCTAGGACCAGAAAGAGAAACCCTTGTTCCTCTAGTGTCCCTCCAGTGTCTTTGAGAACAAAGCTTAAAGTAATGCAGGTTGTTGAAGAAGAAATATTGATAAAACTAGCTCCATAATAATGGAGCAGGCAAGGAAGAGTGGATTTAGATTTGACAACAACAAAAAACTGGCACAAAACTTATTTACTGGCTCTTTGAATAAAAACCAGAATCTCCTGGAAGGCAGAAATGTCTTGCTGCCAATATAGTCTCATATTAGAATCAAATTCTATCTTTGACATTTGTATGCATTAAGATATGTCATCATCATCAATATAAATATATTAGATAAATGTACATTCATTTTGCTTTATATGTGTTTGAGCATGTGAGTACATGTATGGGTGTAGGGAAAGTTGATATCTTATTAACAAGGCTGAACAATTTCAAAATTAATCAAATGTACCCAAGAAGAGTTAGAGGAAAGCTACTTTGAAGATCAGAAATATCAAATGACAAATCTTGATATCAGTGAATTAAAAAAAACTGGGTCTCATCAAGGAAAGAAAATTTCTGACTAATCTCTCTGATTTACATAGATGCAAAAATTCTTAATAAAATATTGGCAAATTGTATACAAAAACATATTAAAAACATAGTGCTCCCAGGGGAGCAAAGTTGATTCGACATATGGAAATCGATAAACATAATTCATCACATCAATAAACTTAAAGACAATAATAACATGATTGCCTTAATTTATGCAGAAAAAGCATTTGGCAAAACGCAGTATTCATTCATGTTTAAAACACTAGAAAAACTAGGGATAGTAGGAACATGCTTCAACATTATATTGCTAAACAAAAGGCCAACACTATTCTAAATGGAGAAAAACTGAAAGTGTTCCCTCTAAAAACGGGAAGAAGACATAGTCTTCCAGAACATAGTCCTGGAAATTAGCTGGAGCAATCAGACAAAAGAAAGAAATTAAAGGGATATAAATGGGAAAAGAAGAATTCAAACTATTCCTATTTGCTGACGACATGATTCTTTATTTAGAAGACCCAAAAAAATACATCAGAAAACTTCTTGAATTCATACAAACAAATTCCACAAAGTAGCAGAATATAAAATTAACACCCATAAATCATTGTTTTCTTATATATCAGTGATGAATTGAGTGAAAGAGAAATTAGGAAAACTATCCCATTCATAATAGCCTCAAAGAAAATAAAATATTTGGTAATCAATCTAACAAAAGAAGTGAAAGACTCTCTACAAAGAAAACTACAGAACACTAAAGAAAGAAATTGAAGAAGACCTTAGAAGATGAAAAGATCTCCCCTGTTCTTGGATAGACAGAATTAATATTGTCAAAATGGTTATACTACCAAAAGTATTCTACAGATTTAATGCAATTCCTATTAAGATTCTGATGATATTCTTTGTAAAATAGAAAAAGCAGTCATAAATTCATTTGGAAAAATAAGAGGACCAGAATAGCAAAAGCAATCCTCAGCAACAAAAGTGAAGTAGGAGGTGTCACAATATCAGACCTTAAATTCTACTACAGAGCTATAGTAAGAATTACGGCATGGTACTAGCACCAAAACAGACATGAAGGCCAATGGTACACAACAGAAGACACAGAGACAACCCACATAAATATAGTTATCTCATACTAGACAAAGGCACCATAAACATACATTGGAGAAAAGATAGCTTCTTTAACAAATGGTGCTGGGAAAACTGGAAATTCATACGTAGCAAAATGAAGTTGAACCCCTGCCCCTCATCCTGCACAAAAATCAACTCAAAGTGGATCAAGGACCGAGACATTAGACCAGAGACTCTGCACCTATTAGAAGAGAAAATAGGCCCAAATCTTCATCATGTCAACTTAGGGAATGAATTCCTCAATAAGACTCCTAAAGTGCAGGAAGTGAAATTAAGAATCAGTAAATGGAATGGTATCAAACTAAAAGCTTCTTCACAGCAAAGAAAACAATCAATAATGTGAAGAGTGAGCCTACAGAATGGGGGAAAATCTTTGCCACATGCACCTCAAATAAAGCACTAATCTCTAGGATATATGAAGAACTCAAAATATTTAACACTATAATAACAAAGAATCCAATCAATAAATGGGCAAAGGAACTGAACAGACACTTCACAGAAGTAATACAAATGGTCAACAAATATCTGAAAAAACATTCAACATCACTAGCAATTACAGAAATGCAAATTAAATCTATACTGAGAGCCGGGCTCAGTGGCGCACGCCTGCAATCCAAGCGACTTGGAAGGCTGAGTCAGGAGGATCGCCAGTTCAAAGCCAGCCTCAGCAACTTAGCAAGGTGCTAAGCAACTCAGTGAGACCCTGTCTCTAAATAAAATACAAAATAGGGCTGGGGATGTGGTTCAGTGGCCGAGTGTCCCTGAGTTCAATCCCTGGTTCAAAAAAAAAAAAAAAATCTATACTGAGATTCTATCTCATTCCAGTCGGAATGGCAATTATCAAGAATACAAATAACAATAAATGTTGGCTAGAATGTGGGGAAAAGGCACATTCATATGTTGCTGATGGAACTGCAAATTGGTGCAACCACTCTGGAAAGCAGTATGGAGATTCCTCAGAAAACTTGGAATGGAATCACCATTTGACCCAGATATCCCACTCCTCGGTTTATTCCTAAAAGACTTAAAATCAGCATACTATAGTGAGGTGGCCACATCAATGTTCATAGTAGCTAAATTCACAATAGCTATGTTATGGAACCAAACTAGGTGCCCTTCAAAAGATGAATGTGGTGTATATACACAATGGAATTCATCACAAGATGAATTGTGGTGTATATACACAATTTCAAAAGAAAATGTGGTGTATATACACAATGGAATATTACTTAGCCATAACTAAAATGAAATTATGGTATTTGCTGGTAAATGGATGGAGTTGGAGACGATTATTCAAAGTGAAATAAGTCAGTCCCAAAAACCAAAGGCCAAATGATTTTTCTGATATGCAGATGCTGAATCATATGAGGCAGGAGGAAGGAGAAGTGAAAGATCACAGAATTGGACAGGGGACATGGGGAGAGGGGAGGGGAAGGGAATAGGAAAGACAGTAGAATGAATCAGACATAACTTTCCTACATTCCTATATGAATACATGACCAGTGTAACTCACATCTTGCATAACCATAAGAATGGGAAGTTATTCTCCATATATGTATGATATGTCAAAATACATTCTACTGTCATATATAACTAAAAAAAAACAAATAAAAAATTTTAAAAATATATTGTGTCTTCCCTTTAAAGGAAAATGCCCCTCACTGATTTTTTTGTTAATCCATATAAAGGTGGATATAAGAAATTTTATTTAGATCTTCATTTTTTATGCTATAAATATATGTTAACACATGTTGATGCCTGAAATGTGTTATCTATAATACAACTTAAATGTCTTAATTATAGTACACCTAAGAGTAATATTTTTATCATGCATTTTTAAATAAGATTTTTCTTTTGATGTAGTCACATTAAATATATATTAATCTATTTTTAAAAGATTAAGGCATGTTTCCTTGTTTTCAAGTTTATGTAAACTGTTGGGAATATAACCAAGCAAAACAAACATCAGGATTTATTAAAAAACTGTTATACAGAGAAAGAAGGATTGTTAGCATATGAAGGTTAAGAATATTAAAATTACAAATGATTTAAGTATTTTCTAAAGAAAGACAGGTAAAAATTGGAACAAAGAAGAACTCAGGTACTTGATTTAAGAAGTCTGTATTCAATTCCTACATTTTCATGTACTACTTGGAGAAAGAACTGGTCTTACAAGCTTAGAGAACTCTCCTATATAACGTAAAGTGTAATAGTACCAATTGATATAAAAGTTTCTGTAGATTTAGTGAAATATTGCACACAAAGCTGGTAACTCATGCAGCTCTGCTTGTATGTAACAATTAGGACAAATAACTTTGCAAAGAATGAACCTATCATGTCACATAGACAGGGATATAATGTGTCTACAAATGTAATTTTCATTGTCTTCTGGAGTTCACTTTGTCTATCACCACCCATTTATCCTCCACAAACTTCAGAAATGTGTCTATTATCTTTTTCCTATAATCTTTTCCCCATTTTTAACCATCTTTGATATTTTTCTGCCCTTCACCTAATTACATAACTCAGGGATCTGGGAGTTACTGTGAACCCTGCACCTACCCACATTCCACATCAAACTGGCTCATATATGTGTTGAATGAACATATATAATACATATGAATATTTATATATATTATATTTTGAATTACCATATCTATAATATATTTTTTGGTACTGAGTATTAAGCTTAGGCATTCTTTACCATTGAGCCAAATCCCAGCCTTTTAAAAAATGTTCTATCCAGCAACATCTTTCTGGCTATTTCTTAATTTCACTTAATTCTTCTAGTTTTTCACCACACTTCATCCCTACTTCCATCATCTACATTGCTATGGTTTTAAGATATCATCATTGAACCATTTTACTCTCCTGATAGGACTTTTAATACCATACTTTCAGTCATTACCTACCCCTATTGCCTCTTACCCAGGAAAAAAAATCTATATTCTTTAGGATGGCACTCAGTGCTCTTAAGCTCTAGTTTCAACCTACCTATCCAGCTGTATCTTCCTTTATTCTCCACAAATATCTAATACCTAATTTCTGATGAATTTCTAATGATTTCTTGAAATTTCCATGAGTTACTCATGCTTATAGGTTTTTGAAAATCCTATTGTGTTTTTCAGAAATGCCATTATGGTAGTGTTTGACTTGCATGAAAATAACTGTGATGTGTTAATAATTTACCTTATGTTAGACATCCTGCTAAATCCTTTACATGTGTTATGTACTCTAAGTTATATGACAATTCAGCAAGGAAACAAATTTGTGCATGTTGTATTGCATGTCCAAATTCAAAGAATTATAAAGAGTAGATCCAGGCCAAGGTTACATTTAACACTAAAGCTATGCTTGAACAAAGATGCTATAGAACTGACTTTAATCATGTCCATCTGTGTGAAATCCTTTCTGATTCTCTATACACATGTTCTATTTTATGTTATCACCATTCATATCTATTTTATTATTTCAGGGACAATACCAAACTTCCACTGTCGTTTTTATATCTGTTATTTACATTAGACTATAAACTAGCATTTTTTATTATTTCAACCTCTTGTCCAGTGTATATCTAGTATTCAAAAAATATATTTGAATTTATGAGTGGATTGGTATTACAGATTTTACCTTCTCTTTTGAATTCTTTTTAGCTGATGCGAGAGAGACTGGAGAATCATTAGCTCTCTATTACCTTTGCATTTGGAAATCATTTCAAAAGGAAAATTGCATTTGAGATGGGAGTTAGAAGGTAATGATGGGATTTGACATGTGGAGGTAGAATGAGAAAAGGCAGAAGGCTCATCTTCATAAGTGATATTTTGCCTTTTCAAATGGACAATTAGTAGTCCGATTTGATGTATTGCTTGCAAATGTTCTTGCTAACAATATTATTAGCTATTTAATTAGCATTAAGCTTTATTTGGCTTTAAGGATATTGGACAAGTGGCAAATACAGGCAGAAGTCAGAACCTTCTTCACATTAATTTGATAAAACACTACTCTACTGGAACCAAACAGCCTCTATGGAAGGATTCCTTTGCTAGGGATCAAACCCAGGTCTCAGACATCCTAGGAAAGAGCCCTACCACTGCCCTACATCCCTGGTCCTCTGCTCCTTTGTCTTTATGTTCCTATGTGTGTGAGGCACATATGAAGCTTATAGAAGACATTCAATTTATCTCTGTCTGTGGACAACTACCTGTTTTATATGTTTGAAGCATGTTCTTTACACAAATGTAATGAAACCACAAATATAAAATTGATTTGTGACTTCATATGTATCATCATTTCCTTCAAAGTAATTCTACAAGGTATGTTTCTCGTTTTTAAATGGTGAAAAAATTTCCATCGCAACAGTCTTTGCTCAGTATATGTTGCTAATTTGTATAATAGGTGATGGACACACTGAATTCAAAACCATTTATTTCTTACACAGAATCCCATCCTTTTTTATTTTGGAAAGGAGGAAGAAAATTAGTTATTTGTAGGTAATATGATAACAAAAGAAAATTCACAGTAGCTGAATTCAGTTTCGGCTAGCAATATCTGAGTGTTAAACATGACATAACTACTGTCATGTACTAATTAATAAATAAAAGAAAAAATGTTACATAAGATGGTCATGAAACAATAGTCTCTATGATATTAGGAAAGTATTTCCTAGTTTTTCTAGAATTTTTCATTGAAAAATAGATGTTGAATTTAATCAAGTTTCTTTTTCAACCTTGATTCAGCCTGGATGGTATGGTTGGCTTTGTTTTTGTTTTGTTTTGTTTAGGGTTGTTTTTTTTTTTCACTTTCTGTCTGCAAATTTCTTTCTTTTTTTTTTTTTTTGATTATTTCAATAAATGCAGAGAAAGCATTTGATAAAATAAAACACCCCTTCATGCTCAAAAAAAAAGGAGGTAGTAGGAACATACCTCAACATTGTAAAGGTTCTCTATGCTAAACTCACAGACAGCATCATTCTTTATGGAGAAAAAGTGAAAGCATTCCCTGTAAAATCTGAAACAAGACAGGGATGCCCTCTCTCATCACTTCTATGCAACTTCGTGCTTGAAATACTAGCCAGAGCAGACAGACCAAAGAAATTAAAGGGATACAAATAGGAAAAGAAGAACTCAAGCTGTCACTATTTGCTGATGACATGCTTCTATATTTAGAGGATCCAAAAAATTCCACCAGGAAACTTCTAGAACTACTAAATGAATTCAGCAATGTAGCAGTATATAAAACAAACATGCATAAATATAATGCATTCCTATTCACAAGCGATGAATCCTCTGAAAGAGAAATTAGAAAAACTACTCCATTCATAATAGCCTCACAATGAAACCTACAGAACACTAAAGAAAGAAATTGAAGAAGACCTTAGAAGATGGAAAGTTCTCCCATGTTCTTGGATAGGCAGAATTAATATTATCAAAATAGCTATACTTCCAAAGGTGCTATGCAGATTTAATGCAATTCCAATTAAAATCCCAATGACATTCCTCATAGAAATAGAGAAAGTGATCATGAAATTCATCTGGAAGAACAGAAGACTCAGAATAGCCATAGTAGTCCTGGGCAGGAAAAGTGATGCAGGAGGTATCATAATACCAGATCTTAAACTCTATCATAGAGCAATAATAACAAAAATGTTACCATATTGGCACCAAAATAGACAAGTAGACTAATGGTACAGAATAGAAGACACAGAGAAAAACCCCCATAAGTACAGTTATCTCATACTAGACAAAAGTGCCAAAAACATGCAATGGAAAAAATATAGCCTCTTCAACAAATGGCAGTGGCAGAATGGGAAATCCATATGCAGTAAAATGATATTAAACCCCTATCTCTCACCCTTCCTTTTAAACTAGGCAACTCTAACTCTCAGCATGAGCAGAGGTTATGAGGGTAGGAAGGCACACTGTTGTTCAGAGAATCATCCAGAAAGCCAACACTTCTGTTCAAATTTGATATTCTTGGTGTTATCTGTATATTAGAATCATCCAAGAGATATTTTATAAATTACTCTTGGATATCACCACAAACCTCCACAACAGGCTTAAACCACAATCTCTGAGAGGGGCCTGTCATCAGAAGAATTTTTTGAAGTTTCTCTGTGTTTCTCATGTACAACCAGTATTGGGAATCAGTGGACAAAAGTCAAGAGCATGTGTATAGGGGTGGCATGAGCAGGGAATACTCTTTCAAAAGGAAAGAATATTGAAATCAAGCCTGCACAATGTATTCACAGATGCCTTTCAACCAGTAACTGTGACTTTGGACTATTGACAAAACTCTCAATCTGTTTCTTTTCCTGTGAAATGGGAATAAACTGACATATATAAAATGCTTACTATTTGGAGTAGGTTTCATTAATAGTCATTCTTGCTACTTTGGAAAAGCAAAATCAATTTGAAAAATGATGATTGTACTCTTGTGAAATATCTGACCACTAAATATAGCAGAGGATATTATTACAATGGTTTAGATAACAGAAACAAATGGGATCACACATGTATATATATATATATTTAAATTTACCTATATACATATATATATATTTACCCAGATGCTTTGGACATTTTTAAAACTTTCTATTCATTTCTTTGTACTAAGTAGTCTGTGATATTAATTAAATATGACTTTAACTAGCATCAGCTTATAAACTTTCAGTATCCCATAATGAAGAGAAAGGTTAAGAAAGTATATAGTTTACAAAGCATGTGAATGATTATGAGAATTATGGTGTGCTTTGTTTTACTAAAATGATGTATTTTTGAGATGGATGGGATTTTAGATGCCCTACCTACAGTGTCATAGTACCATTTACATTCTGTTTTCTTTAGACATTCCAGATCCTGATAGAATCTAACCATTACAAACAACAGCAAAAGATTTACTCTTGCATGTGAAACATTTTCACATTTAGCATTCATTTAGTTCTCACAATAGATATAAAACGTGAATGAATGAAGTCTTTATGGTTTCATATTTTTTTAGAGGTTAGGACTATGACAAAAATCTTTCCCTTCTAACCCCTAATTTGATGCTTCTTTTATAACCACATGCTTATTTGGAATACGTTGAAAGTCTAGAAAGTAAGAATAAGGTCAATCTGTGAACTTAGGTAACTAAATCTTAGGAATTTCAAGGTATCTCTGATACCCTGAAGGCATAAGCTAATAGAGAAAGTAGTTCTGAAAGCAGAACCCTAACAGTTCTCAAAGAGCCAAATAGGCAGACTTACCCAAAGCCTAGAGGGTTCATGACACTGATTATCAACAAACAGAAACAGCAACAGCACTAGGTGACCTCTGCTTTTGTGATGTTTCTTAGTAGACATGAAGAGTCTCCTGGCTGCAAAGTAATTTATAGAAGATTAGCATCTTTGTCGACATCATGGAGATAGTGGGTGATTATGATAGCTTCCCCAATGCCCTTTTAGTAGAGAAACTTCGCAGATCATTTTAGAATGCTTTCTTTGGTATGCAGTTGATATTTTAGGAAACAATGATACATGTACAAATATTCTAACTTTCCATTAATTTAAAATTAAAGTGTTCTGAAAGTATTAGCTATTAAAATAACCACATTATAATTGATGATTTTATTATAAATTGGACAAGCTACCTATATCTTATGTAAATCTAATACCAGATTAGATGTCTAAATTTCAAAATAACAAAATAAACTACATATAACAATAAAATCATCTTGTCTAATATATACATTTAAGAGAAAACAGCTAATTACAAAATACTGATGTTTGGAAGTGTGTGTAAGTATTGTGAATTGACTTAACACAATGATGAAGGGGACAGATGAATTTACAAATTTAAAATGCACTTATGCGTGGGCAATTTGAAATTTATATGTGCTTCAAAAATAGAGAGTTTGAGATGGTACATTTACCATTGAATTGTTTTGGCTTAATCCAACACAACTTATATCAGATCTTTTATAAAATTAATTTTTTAAAGTTTTCTGGAGCAATGAGTACTCCTTCTAAATAGTTTCAAAATGAAATAGAGTGAGGTGAAACTGTAAGAAGTACACTAAAATTATGATTGTTGATGCCTCTGGCAATGAGAAAATGAGATTAGAGGAGGCAACAAAGGCAGAAAAACAGACACATAGAACAAGGGAATAGAATAGAGGACAGAAATAAACCCACACACTCATGGCCATCTGATTCTTCACAACAGTGCCAAAAACATGCACTAGAGAAACGACAGCCTCCTTAACAAGTGGTGCTGGGAAATACCAACATGTAGGAGATTGAGACTAGCTGCCGTTCTCTTCTGTGATGGCTTAGATCTGGAATGTTCCCTAAGCCCACATGTTATGCAGAGCACCAGTGTCCAGAGTTGAAATGATTAAACCATGAAGGCTGTAATCCCACTGGTGGATTAATCTATTTGATGAATTATTAATTGGACTAATGGGTAGCAAAGGAGATGGGGCATGTGGAGAAAAGAGGTCACTGTCACTGAGTGTATGCCTTTGGGAACTCTATCTTTCCGCTGCTCCTCTTTCTCTTTCTCTCTCTGCTTCCCTGCTGCCATGACCTGAGCAGTTTTCCTCTGCCATGCCCTTCTACTCTGAGGCCTCTTCCTCAGAACTATTCATCCATAGACAGGACATCTGAAACCATGAGCCAAAATAAACTTTTCCTCCTCTAAGGTTTTCTTACCAGGTCGGAGATGCAACACTAAGACACCCTGTACAAAAGTCAATTCAAAATTGAACAAAGACCTAAGTATAAGACCCAAAACTTTGAAACAGCTAGAGAAAAACTTAAGGGAAACTTTTTAATATATAGACACAGGAAACAACTTCCCAAATAAAACTTTAATAACTCAAGAAATAATAGTCAGAAGTGATAATCAGGAAGGCATCAAACTAAGAAGTTTCTGCACAGCAAAGGAAACAACAGAGAAGATACAGCCTATAGAATAGGTAAAAGCCTTGGGCAGCTACTTCTCTGAGAGAGAATTAATACCCAGCATATATAAAGAACTCAAAAAAAGTAATACCAAAAAGACAAATAACACAATAAATGGACATATGATCTGAATAAACATCTCTTGAAAGAAGTGCAAATTGTCAATAATTATATGAAAAAAAATGTTCAATATCTTTAGCCATCAAGGAAATGCAAATCAAAACTACATTGAGCTGGCACCATGATAACTGCCTATGGTTCCAGAGACTCAGGAGGTAGGAGAAAGGCAGGCGAGGTGGGGTAATGGAAGGTAGAAATGCTCAGAACATGTTATATGTATATGAAAACATGCCATAATAAACCCATTATTCTATATAACTAATAAAATAGCCATGTCTATAACAATTCTTTAATTTTAAAAAATGGTAAAGCAACAAACTTTTCCCCTTGATAATTATGAATTTCACATATAGAGAAGTTTGCTGTAGTGGTATTTTTTGTAGTTTTTTTTTTTTTTTTTTTTAGGTTTCTTAAGAACATTTAAAGATTTAAATTTGACCTTGTTACCTAATAACTGAACTTGATAGGTCTTTAAAACCTTAGAGACATCTGAGATAAACTTTAAAATAACATTTTCAATTCTAGAAGGAATCACTTCTGTATTCCTTAATTTAATGCAAAAAAAGAGACTATTCTACTGTGATCAACTTCCAAATTGTGTTGGAGATCCTCCTTGCATGTAAACTCCCAAAATTCCCTAAAAAGCTGGTTTAATTAGCCCTTCCTCAAACATAATGAAATAGCAAAACCAAAAGCCAACGAAAGCTTTTTTTTCTGTTTTCATGTAACTGGTTCGCAAGCTAAATAGTTCTAAACTAAAGGTGAGAACTGTGGTTCCTTACATGCACTGCCACCTAAATACTACTTCTTTGGTTTCACTGCAGGGAAGATTAATGATGTAAAAGAGGAGCATTGTAGGACCTGGAAAGTGCAAAGTGAGGCATGGGATGGAGCGGTTTTATTAATGCACAGTTTGCATTAAAAATAATATCAGAGAAGGGAAGGATTGGATGGAAAAATATATTGGAACAATTGGAGTCAATTTCCCTTTTTACCCCTTAGGATTCATGTACATTTGAACTGGAAGACAAAGTCTGTGAACAAGCAAGAAACAATGACAACCACAGAAGTTGTCTATTGTCAATCAATGCAATGATTAAATTAGGAACTGGGAACATTTTGTGGAGGAATTTTTGAACAGTATACGAAAAATGAAAAAAGGAGCAACTATTTGAGTCACTATATATCTTTAAGAGCATGACTTTTTCTCTCTCACTTGCTGCCAATCTCTAGTATCCACAATCTATCAATATTACTAATTTTATTATTGAATTTGTAATATATAACAGGTATTTTCATCCTTATGTCCTGAGTTTTAGGATGGGAATATAGGCTCAGATAAGCCAATAAGGCTGTTTCTAGTCATTGACAGCTAGAAAGGTTGGAACACAGATGGGGACACAGTTTTGTTTGATTAGAAAACTCAAATCCATTGTTTTGTCATCAGAACCATACTTATTACTGATAAGAAGCAAGGTCTCAACATTTTGATAGATTAAAACTACATCTAGATCATAGTTTAATGTGCTATTTTACAGTGTCTGATGTCTTTTTTGAATTATGATTAGTTTCTGTGTGGCCATGACAACAATAAAATAATTTGTTGTTTGGTAAAAAGGCATGAGCCTGATAAACTCTGAATTCCCATGTAAGCACTTTTGGTTTATTTTTCTTCCCTTGGATACAGAATCTCTTGGTCCACAAAGATGCGTAATAGTTATGTAACTGGTTTCCTAGCACTAGGCACTCTCCACTCCAGGGTCTGACTCTCCATATTTCTATAATGACTCAAGAAGCTGGTTGGTGATTGCTTCCAGCACTGGCAATGAAAGGGAGAGTGGAGACTTGGGAGAGCAAGAACACGGACTCTGTCTGTGATGGCTAATGCTAAACATTATGGACAACATCTAAGAAGGACTTGTTGATCCTGCTTGTAATTCATATAAAACCTGATAAGGAGAAACACCTCTGACTTATCAACCTAGACAATTCAGCATTGGCTAGGTGAAGAGGAATGTTAGGAGATTGATGTGAAGACAAAGAAAAACAGCTGGAGGCATTTCTGTTCTTTTAAGTTTCAGGTTTTCTTACTTTTAGTAGAATGCATAAGCTACAATTAGGTTCTTATATTTAATGAAAGTTATTAAAATTTATCATTCTTTCTGTATTTGAGAAAAAATATGATCTTTTTATTATCCCAAAATGTTTAAGTCTCTGTTTTGTAGTGGCTGTGATTTTCTTTTGTGGCTTTGCTTTGTTTCTAGCAGTTCTTTGGTCGTAGTCATAAGCACACACAACTCTTTTCTAAGAAAAGTCTTTTGTTTTAGTTGCTAGTTTCATAGCAAGGATTTTATATTCTTGAGGGACTAATCTAATTATTAATTATTTTTAAAATAAAGCTTTTTATTTCAAAATTTAATAATATTTCAAAGGTATAATTGTTCTTTTAAAAAAACTAAAGAAAATTATAATTATGACACCTACCTCAAAGTTCTCCCTTTGTACCTTATCAAGCCTTTGGCCCAACATTTACATGTGACAAGGTTACTCTTGTATTTTAGGTTAATTGTTGATATCTTTACTTATCAACCACTTTATGATTTAATATTAAGAATTTGAGTTGAGTAAAAAGCTAAGTTTAATTTTCCTTTGTAAACATTGTACTTTGCCTTGAGGTTTTTTAAAAAAGTACATGAAATATCCTCATATAAGTAATGTAATATCAAATTGTTAGAAAATTATGTACTTGAAACAATTATTAAACACATTGACTAGCAATAGTGAAATAGTAATGAGAACATATGAATGCTTATGATCTAGAATTTATCATTCATATCCACTTGTCCTACTAAAATGAATCAATGAAGTTCCACATATTTAAGAAACATCTCTCTGGCAGACACGTTAGGTACTTTGTCAACAATCATTTTCTCTCTTCTTCTTATTTAGTTCAGGTACTCCAAAAATATTCAATATTGTGCCCAGGTCAGGGATAAAAAAATCAGTAGTCTGAACCCAGGGTATGTCTCATCTAAAGAGCATGCCTGTACAAATTAGAATAAAATTATTATCCCTTATGGGCTCATGGATGATAAGCAACTAACACTCTTGTGAAATGAAAATAACGCACCTTGTTTTGGAGCCTGTAACCTGTTGAGAAAAGTGCAGGAATTACCCCAGCTCTTCCCTACTAAGACCCTTGGTTCAGTACCAAGTTGCATAAACATACGGGAGCCCCCTCCAGACCAGAGCTTCCTCCCAGGTGTGCTGTGACATGGCAGGGGTTACAAGCAACCTGAGTCCTGGATCTCAGTCTTCCTACTGCTAGGTGGATCTTAATGTGGTCAAATCCCTGAGCCCTGGGAAGCCTGTGGGCTTCTGCAGCCTCATCTGTGTATGCCAATGTGTGGTGCAGCTGTCATTATTTGCTGCATAGACTATGACATGAACGACTGGGACATCCTCATTTCACTGACATGGGGCTGTTTAAGAGTAGATGTTTTAGTGGGCTAGGATACATATTTCTTCCATCTAAAACGGAACCACCCTGCCTCCAGTACATACACACTGTGTTATCCAAGTAAGACGTGGTGAAAAATTCAACAGTCACTCTGCAGCCTTAAAGGAAGGTTTTTACAGATACTCTGAAGATTGGGCTTTGGGCCAGAAAAGGAAAATGTCTTCCGTGGGCTTACCAACATTGGTGAACTACTAAGTTTATCTTCTGGAACTCTTGCTGGATGAGAGAGTGAATGTCTATACTGCTTAAGTCACTTTTAGTTTGGTACTTCGCTACTTGTAGCTGAAAATATCTACAAGTACTCCAACTTGGCACTCCTTCACTGTGTGCTCAGTACAGCAGCCAAGTGATCCTTAAAAACACAAGTGACATCATGTCACCCTTCTGTTCAAAACTCTCAGCAGTTTCCCATTTCATTCAGAGTAAATGCCAAAAGTAATGATTGAGAGCATGAGTCCCTATGTGATCTGCCCTTGCTCCATCTCCTCCTTCCCTCCTGCCTTCTCTCACCCCTTTCCTACTGATTTCTTCTCATTCATTCCACTCTAATATTCCAGACATGCATTCAACCCAGGGCCATCAAGGCGCTGTCTTTGACCTCAGGATCTCCTCTCCCAAATATCTTCAGGGTTCCTTCCTTACACTCTTCAGCTTTTTACATGAATCTCACTGTCTCATGGAGGCTTTCCCTAGACACCCCATGTAATGATATTCCAGCTGTCAGTTCCTAACACACACTTAAACACACCATGTTACTTTTTCTTAAGTATATTATTTGTGACCTATTAGTCCCACTAAAATACAACATTCAAGGGATGATATTTGTCTGTTTTCTTCAATACCCCATTTCCATTATCCAAATAATGTCGAAGATATCAAAGACTCTTAATTAATATTTGTTAAATGTGTGAATGAATATTTTAGGAGTTGAATTTACCAGACTTGCATTAAAATGCTTTAGCTCTCCCTTTGAATGTGACAGTTTATTATCCTCTGTATAAAATAGCTGATATGGTTTTTCTATGAGATGTCCCCCAAATGCTCATGTGTGAAACAAAGCAAGAGGTTTAGAAGGACGGATGACTGGGTTAGGAGAGCCTTAATCAATCAGTGAATTAATCACCTAGTAGGGATTAACTGGGTGGTAACTGAAGGCAGGTAGGGTATGGCTGGAGGAGGTAGGCCAATGGGAACATACCTTTGGGATATATATTTTGTATCTGGCACGGGGAGTCTTATTCTCTGCTTCCTGGTTTGATGTCTTGAGCCACTTTCCTCTACCACATTCTTCTGCCATAATGTCCTGCCTCAACTCAAGCCCTGAGGAATGGAGTCAGCTATCAATGGACTAAGACCTCTGACACTGTGAGTCCCCAAATAAAATTTTCCTCTAAAATTGTTCTTCTCAGGTCCTTTGTTCACAGCAAAGGGCCCTCATAGCAGTGACCCTCCCTTAATCATTGCATCTGGAACTCATAAAGGATGCAAAAAATTGTAAGTGTTCAACAAATTTAAAACTTTGACTAAATCAATAGCCAACATACTTAGTTTAATAGTTTTGTACAAAATCTTACATCAACTTGAAACGTAATGGTTTAAAATAACAAGTATTGCCACATTAATTTTCTATACAATCTCAAAACTAAAAAGACTTAAGCAATGTGATTTATAAATTGGTGATTATTTTGAAAGATCCAAATGATGTTTGTCCTTCATACAGTTGTTCTTATAGTGTTTGTGTGTGTGTATATACGCATGCACACATACATATATATATATATATAAAATTAAACTTTCATTGTGATAAATCACTATCAATAGATATAAATACATGAACAGAAACTCTTTAGAGACACAAAAGTACCTTTTGATAGCATAAAGGAGCTCTAAGATAAAAAATATTTTGAGAGTCACCATCTTCTTCTTTATGCCCTCTGTTTTTATTTGTTAATCACACAGTCTTTTTAAATGTCACTTCTTCTGTTACTCCCTTTGCTACCCCTACCTCTCAGCCAGCTCAATACACATCTTCTAACCTCTGTGTAGTAACTTCAGGCTAATGGACTTTAAGTGGCCAGAATAGCTCTTAATCATATTATCTTGTATATGAGTTTATGACTAGCCAGGAAACCTACATTTCTGAGAAGGTTTTTAATAGCAGTGACCCTCACTTAATCATTGCCTCTGACACCCATAAAGGATACATAAAAGTCTAAGTGTTCAACAAATGAAAAAAGAAATTATTTAATTAATGTATGAACAGAGGAATATAAGTATTCATTTTTATTTAAATGAAGTCTTTTTCTTTAGGTAGTATTTCAAAATACTTAAGGTAGGACTTGGTATATTGCTGACAGTTTGCTTCCCTTGTCAAATTTTTAGAAATGTGCTGTCAAGTCATTTACTCATATGGATTTTTTGCTAAGTAGCCAATTTTGGCAGTAAACTTTGAATGGTGACAAAATCTAGAAATATCTTCTCAAGTCATCTTAGTAACAGATAAGTTTCAATTAGAGTTTCAATTAGATATTCAAATTTCTGAATTTCATGCCAGGTTTACTGATCATTGAATTTTATTTATCAGGCCTGGGAAACTGCATCCTCCATTCAGATAATTGTTGATATTAATGAATAAATGTTTCCTAATAAAACCAAAGTTTATTATATTTGACCTGTTAAAATAAAAAAAGTCTTAATTTTTCAGTTTCCACCTCAACTTGCATCCTACTGCAAAGTCACTTATACTCAATTTATTTTTGAATTTTGAATTAAATTCACTCAGAATTTGTAGTGAGCTTGTAGAATTTTGTGTGCTGTATAAGCACTAGATGGGTAAATAGAAAATAGATCTCAGCACAGACTTGCTATGGGCAGACAGCAAGAAGTAACCTCATATGTTGTCTTTTTAGTTGTTTTCTATTCAACTTTATATCTTTGTCTTATTTAGTCTTATTTAAAACAAGCAAAAGTCTTATTTAAAATAAAGCATACATTTTTCTACCCATATCTGTGAACTTCTTTACTATCAGAAAAGGCTTATTCCACTTTAAGTCGTTATAGATTGCTATCAATCCTTGTGTAGTTGCAGATGATATCATGTAGTAGTCCCCAGATCCTTCTCTGGGGAAGCCATTCAAGACCAACTCCATCTTTCTCAGGAGGAGAAAGAATAATTAAGCTGTTATTTTCTCCGAGCACCATGGAAAGGACAATAGTTCTAATATCTTTATTGACTGATGTTTAAACTCATATTTTGGGATATTGAGAGAGAAGAGGGGATGAGAAACAAGAGAGCCAGTTTTAAATTTTTGTTACTTTATAGGAAGATTTAAGATTTTTATCTGCACTAAAATTAAACTTTCATTTATTAAAACAAAAAGGAGAAAATATAAAATTAACATCTTCATTTTATATCTACTCCTTTACATTACTGTGAAAATAATCAATAGAATTTTGCCCAAAAAAAATAGAATTGTGAATATTGTCAGAAAAATGAACATGCTTCATACACACGCATGCACACACACATACACACACACACCAAAAAGCAAACAAAAAGTGTCCCCCAGTATTCCCTGGCTGGTCTCAGATATGCAAATGACAATGAGATTAAAAGGGCAATTTACTACTTAACAAAAATGCTGACCTAATTTCCAGGAAACCTAGCTCGAGTATAAAGTGACACTCTTTAACTCTTCAGTCAGTGAAATTTGGGTTGCAATGCTAGTTTCACTGTTTACTAACTTCATGGCTCACGCAAGTTAACTAGCATAAGCCTCCTTACCTAAAAAAATAAACATAATAATTGTCATCTACATCATAACACTGCTGCGGCAATTAATGGCATCGTTAATGAAATAGGATTTGAGCATAATATAAAAATATAATGAACATTGATTCTTGCTATTAATTGCTTATAATTGTGCATATGTAAAAAGCTAAAATAAGCAATAATGTATTTACAAAATAAAAATGTAGACTGAAGAAAATTTTTAAAAAGCAAGGGGAAGATTAATATATGACAATGAAATCTTTTTAGTTCTAGAGTTTGACTGCACAATTCCTTCATACATCTGAGTAATGAATCAATATGAGCAATTAGAGTGTTCATAGTGTCCCTTAGGAAAAAAATAAAGTCAAATTAGTTTACAGGAAAATCTCAACTAATGTTTTTTAAAACATGTTGAAAGATGCACTTGATGTTATCTTAACAAAACCCCTAAAACAGATTTGATATAGTATGTCCAACAATTGTTTTCCAAAGCCTTTGTCAGTGTAGGCCAGAGGTACAGATGATTATACAAAGCAGGAGCAATCCTAAGAGGCACAACAGCAATACAAACTAATGATTTGTGGTTCTTTGTGATTCAAAGTTCAAGTAAAAGGAATAATTTAGACTATCAAGGAGGGAAAGTCTATAATAAAATCATTTAGAATGGTCTTCAGGTAGTTTTCCATAAGTATTGCTTAATACAAGTCAGATTTCGATAAAGAACACCAAGAGTCCAAGGTTATACAAGTCTCTTTGAGTATGGATGCACATATTTCAGTGACAAAGGGGCTATCAAAAATGAGTGCACTTCAACAGATGAATGGATAAAATAAATGTGTTATGTGTGTGTGTGTGTGTGTGTGTGAGAGAGAGAGATGTGTGTGTGATGGAATATTACTCAGCCTTGAAGAAGAATGAAATTATGAAATTACGACATTTGCTGGTAAATGGATGGAGCTGGAGAATATCAGGCTAAGCAAAATAAGTCAATCCCCCACAACCAAAGGCCAATTGCTTTCTCTGACATGCAGATGTTAATTCACAGTAGGGTTGGGGGCTAGGGAAGAACAGAGTTGCTTTAGATTAGGTAGAAGGGAGTGAAGGGAGGGGAGGGGGTATGGGGGTAGGAAGGACAGTAGAATAAATCAGGCATTATTACCCTATGTACATATATAGCTATATGACTGGTGGGATTCTACATCATGTACAACCAGAAAAATGAGAAATTATACTCCATCTAAATATGATGTATCAAAATGCATTCTACCATCCTATATAACTAATTAGAACAAATTTTAAAAATGAAAAAAAAAGGAAAAGAATGAGTACCTTGTGAAGGTCCTCTCTGCCATGTCCTGTGAGGATGAGAAAAGCGTTAACTGCCGGAGGATGATGTTGGCTGTATATCACTCAATCACCCCAAAACTTATCGACTCAATAAACACACAAGAACCAATACTCTTTTTAAATGAGAGGGGCCATGACGGGTCTGGCCATACCAGCCCTGGCCTCTAACAATAACAACATGGAGTCACCCAACTCTCCTTTATTTGTAACATACAGGTAAAGGGCGGCCAAGACGGGGAAGAACTTCTTCTATGATGGACTGGAAAAGGTGGAGTCATTCTCTTAGGAGGAATATTCCAGAAGGAGACAGGGAACCACTCCCACGCAGTACCACATGCTTCCTGGCAGTTCCTAGAAGCCAGGCATCTGAGTCCCATGATTCAACCTAGTCTAATTCTGCTAAATAAGGATGGCTACCTACAGTAGCCTGAGCCAGTGGCCCACACATGCAGTCCCAGCAACTTGGGAGATTGAGGCATGAGCATTGCAAGTTCAAGGCCATCCTCAGCAATTTAGCAAGTACCTATCTCAATATTTTTAAAAAATTTGAAAAAGGACTGGGGACATAGCTCAGTGAAAGTGCCCAGGTTCAATCCCCAGTACCAAACAAAAAAATGTACCTATGCTTTCATCCAGTCATAATTGTGGCAATAATGTTAGTAAGCAACTTTCCAAATTACTTCTTATTGCCCTGGAGTCCAGGGATGATGCTTAGTGATCTTTCTTTAATTCTCTGTAGCAAGTTACTTAGAATATTCTTATTCAGATAGGAGGAATTCATGCCATATTGAATATATACCAAGTTTTAACCATCTTGCAAGCAGCTTTGTGTGAAGAATATGATGTGAACCAATTCCAAAGGACTGCTGTTATTTTACCATTCCCTAAAATATTGGGTATTCTGATGGCAGAATTGTATTATGACTTTTTATTAAGAGCATACTGAAAGGACAGACTATTTTCAAGTTCTCAGCTTCCAAAGGAATAGTTTTAGGCAGCAGCTTGTCACTGTTTGCCTATTGGCAGTGGTGGCAACATGCTTCTCTAGGGTATTTTGCCTTAGAACATTCCTCCACTGGTCTCCTGTGGGGTGATGGTCACCACAACAAAGTTTAACATCTAAAAGAGTTACCATGCCATGGAAAAACAACTGTTTTGAAATGGGTGTTTCTGCAGGTATCTGTTGACCTCAAATTCATGTCAACATTTCAAGGCCAAAAATTCAATCTTCGTGGCATTGATTAGAAAATATCTAATGTGCTAGAATAGTATCTAATTAAAGTTGGTTAAGAAAACCTTTTTCCTTTTGAGTTGTCTGTCTAGTGGATATAAACCATGGATTTATACTTACATTGCTATGTAAAGACCAAAGGCCAATACTTGGTAGAAAGCTACGACCAATTCAGTGAATATCATTACATTTCCTTCAGGAATATAGGTGACTCTATTAATTTTTGTGTGCTTTTTAAAATTTTATTTGTTTTATTTTATATGGGTTGATTATTATTATGTCTCAGGCAAAGACATAGTAAAGACAATTTTCCACCATAAATATTTCAATATTTTTTGTTTTCATTTTGCTTTGTATGCCTTTAGGCCTTAAATATTGTTGTCATTTAGCATTAGAATAATAGAACATTATCTACAAGTAGTATCCACATATTGGCATAAAGATTAGCCCATTTGTGAAATGAAGGAATGACAGAATGGGGAGTTTTAGTCTTTTAATCATGAAGAACATATGTATTTTATGAGCCGACTACTGTATTATTCAGGATTTGGTAAGAAGTAAAGCAGACACAGTTTATACCATCAAGAAGTTCATGTTACATTAGAGAAAAGAAGCATTAAGCAAATGATTTCCAGTAACTAAATGCATTATTTCAAATATGCAGAAGGCTTTAGAGAACTACTTGTTTATAGGTAAACTAGAAAGTGCTAATATATCTGTGTGCTTTCCGGGCACATTTTATCATAATGAGTCCTGTGATGCCTGTGTAGGTCTGAATGACCTTAGTGATGAGGATGGAAGAGGAAGGGTGAGAGGGCGTGAAAGAATGTGTGCAGAATGTCCTGGGAATGAGACATAATCAAGCATAACATATGGTAATATATAAAATAAAACTGCTCTGTTACTTTGCATTGGAAATATATGATGAGTCTCTCAATTCAGTTAGTGTAGATTCAGCACTGTCTGTACATCAGAGACTCTATAATACAACAAAAATTGGAACACCTCCATTCTTCTAGAGATTTTCTTAATGATAAATTAAGGAATGATATTATTGTAATATGAGAAGCTAGAGTTCAATAACAAGAAGCATTTTCTCTAAGTAGAAGGACAATAGTTGAGAATAATAATACCAATAATGATAGCTATAGAAGAGGTGATGCAAAGGAGAAAATTTAACACATGAAGTTGAGGCTGAAGATAAAGAGAATATCTCAAAGTGTGAAAACAAAGGAAGGTAAGATAGAATCTAATTTTTTTATGCAGAGACTAATAATTTTTGGAGAATAAGAGAACAAAGAGAATCAGGGGAAATAGTCAGATGAGCTACAAGTGAACAGCAAAAGACTAGTAGGCCTGCAGGAATATTATAAACAAGGGTAGCTGAAGATGCTTAAAGAAATAAGCTTGAAGCTACATACACAGTACAGAGGAAATGCAAGTTCACAATATTCTATAGGCAATTCTTAGAGTGCTATTTTTCCAATGTGACTGTCCATTAGGTTCACTCACTGATTCCTGCACGGGAATCATATGAGGTCCTGTTGACAAGGAAGATTTCATGGACTGTAGCCTACTGTTAAATGTAAAAAGACTTTTTAAAATAAGACTATCTCTCTACTGTTACCCCACCTCCAGTTGATTCTGAAGCTATGGACACGTGAGAACAAACGGATAAAGGCTGTGGCAGATTAGAATGCAGTTTCATTTCACCTTGACTGTGCACTGGAGGATGCAGTGTAAAGATTATTCATTAATGATATGTTCCTTGATAATACCCAGACCCTATTCTTGGAATGAGTCAGGTCATCATCTTCATATTTCATGTATATTTGGTATAACACAAAGTATACTTTCATAATAATTCAGATACATAGAGGTGTGTATACATACACATCTTAGCAAAGAAAAAGGCATTGAATGTATACAATCTTAACATCTTTATTGTCTTGGAGAGTTTTTTGTAATAATTTCTTGATCAACCTCATTGTTTGAAATGACTGCCTAGTTTGTTGTAGAATTGTTGTTTTATTATTAATTTTATCACACCTGCTTAATAAGCATTCATATTTCTTTGGGTAATTTTTGTTATTACAAAAAAGTTGAGATGAACATTCTTTTTTTTTTTCTTTTGTACATGTAGTTCATTTTATTTTTACTTTGAGACAAGGTCTCACTAAATTGCTTAGGACCTTACTAAATGCTGAGACTGGCTCCAAATTTGAGATCTTCCTGCCTCAGCATTCTGAACTATTGGAATTATAGGCATGTGCCACTGTGCCTGGCTGGGATGAATATTCTTTTTTTTTTTTTTTATTTACTTATTGATTCATTGAACACAAATGGAGTACAGCTATTGTTTCACTGGTTGTACACAAAGTAGAGTCACACCATCTGTGCATTCATGCATGTACACAGGGCAATGGTATCTGTCACACATTGTTATTAATTTTACCCCCCACCCACCCCCACCCCTCCCTTCCCTCTATGCTAGCTATCTTTCCTCCATTCTTGCCATCTTTCCCCCCCC
>JAJEJO010000233.1:0-85914 GCA_020662805.1 Glaucomys volans
AAACATTTATTTTATTCACATTACTATAAATAATATTGAGTAACTTCAGTCAGCCAGTCAGTCAGCCAAAGAATCCTTATTGAGTGTATACTGTATGCGAGAAACTTGGCATTGGTAATAGAATGAAGACAAAGACAGATGTTTCTTACTCTCAGCTTCACTGACAAAATGAGAGTTTGAGAATTTTCCCAGATATACAGAATAAGAATAAGCACCCAATAATCTGCTTATAAAATAACAACCACTCTTCCAACAAATGAATGGATAAAGAAAATGTGGTATATATACACAATGGAATATTGTTCAACCATAAAAAGAATGACTTCGTGACATTTGCCAGTAAATGGATGAATCTAGAGATTATCATGCTAAGTAACATAAGCCAATACCCAAAAAACCAAAGGTCAAATATTCTCTCTGATATGTGGATTCTAACACACAAGAAGGGGAGAGAGGGAAGAATACTAGTTCAGCTGATTAGACAGGAGAATGAAGGAAGGGAGCAGGGATAGGAATAGGAAAGACAGTGGAAGGAATCTAACATGACTTTCCTATGTACATATATGAATACACCACAGTGAATCTCCACATCATGTACATCAACAAAACAGGGGTCCTAATTAGAATAAGACATACTTCATGTCTGTATAAATGTGTCAAAATATACCCTACTCTCATGTATAACTAAAAAGAACAAATAAAAAAATTAAAAATAAATGACAATTTTTCTGATGTATTTATTTTTTTAAATATTTTTTAGATGTTGGTAGACCTTTATTTTATTCATTTATATGAGGTGCTGAGAATCGAATCCATTGCCTCACACATACTAAGCAAGCACTCACACCCTCAGCCCATGATGTATATGTTTTTGAAAACTGAATAAATGTTTCCTTAAAAAAAAAAAGAACAGTAACAATGCATGACAGGTGTTGCCTGTCTGTAATCCCAGCTACTTAGGAGGCTGAGGCAGGAGGATCCAAAGTCTGAGACCAGCATCAGCATCTTAGCAAGACCCTGTCTCAAAATAAAGAATAAAAAAGAAAAATAATAGACAAATTTAACAATATTAATAATGCAAATAATTAAAGTGTGAGAGATATGGAAGTAAGCAAAAAGTGATTATGGTCACTTGACCATCTAGGATTTTTTTCTATCTTGCAACCAATGGACTGCTACAGAGGAGAAAGTACTCTTAAGTTATTGGCACCACATCAATGGAAAACGCAGGAAAATCCATTATGATAGTCTATTATAAAATGTTAAGGGGATTAAAAGATTACTTTTAAATAGTAGATAAAGTTTTCATATTTTCTTAGGGACTTCAATCTCATAGTGGATAATACTGAAAAGATAAATTAACACCAAGAAAACGTCATTATTACTTAAATAGTGATACTCATTTTCAATCACATCTAATTTAAACCTCTCAGTATTTTAGATTTGGTACATTTTATCCAGGATAATAGAATTTGTAGTACAGATTATAAAATGCTTATTCATCTTAAAAGAGTCTTATTGTTTCTAATACCTTTTCTCCAACACTTTGCTGGTTTTTCAAATTACTGCCACAATCAAAAGATGCAAATGACCAAATGAAGAAAATGTGGTCACAAGAATGCTAATCTTTGAAGGGCACTCTATAAAATCATATCGATGTAGCCCACACTTTAGCTTTATAGAGACTTTGACAAATGCAAAGCTATGCTAAGAACAACACTTGATTTACTCAACTTCTGTTTTTAATTTCCTATTTCATAACTTGGCTAACACATTGAACTAGGTAATACATAGAAAATAAAATACAGAAAACATTGAATGGTCTTCAAAATTATTCAGCCTTAAATTCAGGATTTGTACGTTAGTTTGTCCTTTCATTCAAAGTAATTCATATATATGGTTATGGATACTCAAATGTTAGACAGATAGTTCTACCACTTTTTACTAGGCAAATTAAACAATCACTCTAAATCTCTGGTCCCTTATCTTGAAATCATAGAGTACTTTCAATGGCCCAATATTGAGCTCCTAGCACAGAATATTATATACTTGAGATACTCAATGAATATTTCTTGTTTTTTAGGGGGGGTACATGGGATTGAACTCAGGGGCACTTGAACACTGAGCCACATCCCCAGCCCTATTTTGCATTTTATTTAGACACAGGGTCTGCTTTTGTTGAGGCTGGCTATGAACTTGAGATCTTCCTGCCTTGGCCTCCTGAGCCTCTGGGATTACAGGGTGGGCCACTGCATCCAGTCAATGAATGTTTCTTAAATAAATGAATTTACCTTAATTTGAATGTTAATTCAAACATACACTGCACTCCTATTCAATGTTAATGCAGAGATTTAAGCACTGTGCACAAAACATGAACATGAATCACTGAACTTGAGTTCACAGAAATACAGATGAAACCAAGTTGCAAAAAATCCTTGATAAATGTAATACAGTGTGATTAATGTAATAATAGATGCACAAGTACTCAGGAGAACATAAATGAGAAAACAATTCTTAGGAAAGATAGGATCTATGAAAGATGCAGGGAGCAGCTAGCATTTGAGCTAAGCCTGAGAGGGTAAGTAGGTATTCACTGTGTCAAGGTGAAGGAGGAAATAAGCAAGAAAAGGAAACCTCACGAACAAAGGCATGAAAGTGTAAAAGAACAAAGCATGTACAAAAACCTTGAGTGATCGGACATAGCCACAGCACTTTTTCAAGGAAGCAAAATTTCAGCTTGAGGCTGAGAAGTCATCCAGGGGTAAGACTGTTAAGAACGTTATTTATAGGCATGTACCACCATGCCCAACTGTTCTAATTTTTAAAAAAATCAATAGTTTTATAAAATTAATAGTTTTATATATATTGAAATGATAAAACATTTGTTCCCTGTCATACCCACTCATCCAACAGCAACTACTTCAAACTCTTTTAGTTATTTTTTTAGGTATTTATTTCCACATTTCTAAACAACATGCTTATAGTATTATTTCTTAATTATTCCACAGTTCTTGTATCTTATCCTCTCTCAACTCCCCAGTACTGTTATAATTTTTTGGTCAGTATTTGTTTATATTAGAGTGATTATGTAAATATATGATGATATTTATCTAATTATTTTTGTGGTGCTTGGGATTGAACCCAAGGCATCATGCTTCCTATCCAAGTGTTCCACCACAGATTTACATTCCTAGCCTTTTTATTCTTAACTTTATGTTTTCCTTCAGCCCCTGTCTCAAAACTAAAAACAAAAAGGGCTGAAGATGTTGCTCAGTGGCAGAGCACCTTTGGGTTCAATTCCTAGTACCATACACACACACACAGAAAAGTGTTGTGTCATAGTTTGGCATTTCTTCTTTTTTAGTGGTAGATGAAATAATGCTACAATTTATTATTATTTCAATGGTATTTGCTACAGACTGAATGTTTTTATCCACCCCCACCCCTCAGCACCTGTGCCCCATGCACAGGTTTAAACCCTAATCCCCAGTGGGATT
Source organism: Glaucomys volans (assembly GCA_020662805.1). NCBI lineage: Eukaryota > Metazoa > Chordata > Mammalia > Rodentia > Sciuridae > Glaucomys > Glaucomys volans. Next base: position 3,498 of record JAJEJO010000233.1, read on the forward strand.
ATTTTGGGACATAGGAGCCTTGGGAGCTAATAAGGACATTAACATACAGTTCTTCTGATGGGATTAGCAACCTTACAAAAAAAGGCAGCAGAGAGCAAGCTTTTCTCCCTCTGCTCTCCATCATCTGAGAATACAGATATGATAGCAGTCTGAAAAAGAGGAAACAGGTCCTCACCAGATATAGGGTTTGCTGTCATCTTGATCTTGAACTTTCTCATTTCTGGAATTGTAAAAAATAAATATTTGTTCTTTAAGCTACTCAGTATATGAATAATTTGCTATTACAGCCTAAACTGGGTAAGTAAGTATCTTACATTCAACTTGTGATTTGGAAATACAGCTCTATGACAGAGGAAAGCATGCATGAGACCCTGAGCTCAATTCCCAGTAGCTAACAAAATATGTTAGAAAAACTCTAGATAATGTTATAGGGTTAAAAGAATGTAGAGAAATTAGAAGCAAGCCAGTCAACCAGTAAGAAAGTTACAACAAAGTATGTATAAAAATGTTGTGGGCCTCATTAGAAGAGTAGAAATGATATTATAGAAATAATATAGATGTAAGTTTTCTGAAAGGATAATGACAAAGAATTGATAATCCATCATATGTATGTGGGCTTTGGAAGGGGAAGAGTGATATACCCAACCAGATGCAAAGTTCTTCCACTTTAATCTTCCTGTCTTCCCTTTCCCCCCCTTTATTTCTGGTACTTATTATCAAGAAACTATGTTTTCTTCATTATGTATTCTCAGTGCCTGTGTAGATGCTTTGTTGACTATATACGCATGGGTTTACCTCTTGGCTTTCTATTCTGTTTTTGTGCTAGTATATTGAATAGTATATACAGTAGTTTTACTTACTACAGCTTTATAATATGGTTTAAAATCAGAAAATGTGATAACTTCAGTTTTTTTTCAAGACTGCCTTAGTACATGTAGACCAATAGTATAAAATAGAAGACACAGAAACAAACCCACATAAAAAGTTATCTTATACTAGACAAAGGTGCCAAATATATACATTGGAGAAAAGGTAGCCTCTTCAACAAACAGTGCTGGGAAAACTGGAAATCCATATGTAACAAAATGAAATTAAACCTCTATCTCTCACCCTGCACAACAATCAACTCAAAGTAGATCAAAGACTTAGGCACTAGAAAGAGATATTGTGCCTAATAGAAGAAAAAGTAGACCCTAATCTTCATCATGTAGGCTTAGGACCTGACTTCCTTAACAAGACTCTTAAAGCGCAAGAAATAAAATTAAGAATCAATAAATAGGATGGATTCAAACTAAAAAGCTTCTTCTCAGCAAAGGAAACAATCGACAACGTGAAGAGAGAGCCTACAGAATAGGAACAAATCTTTACCACATGCACTTCAGCTAGAGCACTAATCTCCAAGATATATAAAGAACTCAAAAAACTTAACACCAAAAAAACCAAATAACCCAATCAATAAATGGGCTAAGGGACTGAACAGACACTTCACAGAAGAAATACAACCTATCAACAAACATATGAAAATGCTTTTTCATCTCTTGCAATTAGAGAAATGCAAATCAAAACTACTCTAAGAATTCATCTCACTCCAGTCAGAATGGCAATCATCAAGAATACAAGCAACAATAAATGTTGGCAAGGATGTGGGGAAAAGGCACACTCATACATTGTTGTGTGGGACTGCAGATTGGTGAACCACTCTGGAAAGCAGTATGGAGATGCCTCAGAAAACCTGAAATAGAAACACCACTTGACACAGTTATCCCACTCCCTGGTTTATACTCAAAGGTCTTAAAATCAGCATTCTACAGTGATGCAGTCACATCAATGTTTATAGCAGCTCAATTCACAATAGCTGGAACCAACCTAGATGCCCTTCAGCAGATGAATGGATAAAGAAAATGTGGTACCTATACATAATGGAATATTACTCACCCTTAAAGAAGAATGAAATTATGGTATTTGCAGGTAAATGGATGGAACTAAAGAATATCATGCTAAGAGAAATAAGCCAGTCCCATAAAACCAAGGGTCAAATGTTTTCTCTAATAAGTGGATGCTGATCTATAGTGGGGGGTGAGAAGGGAAGAATGGAAGAACTTTGGATGATGCAGAGGGGAGTGAGAGGAGAAGTGGGGAAGTGGAGATAAGAAGGACAGTAGAATGAGACGGACATTGTTACCCTATACACATGTGTGAAAAATTTTTTTAATATTACTGCCAAAAAAAGATAAGAAAATTTTCAATACCACATATTACTTTAGTAAGATTACATTGAAATGTTCACATTTTTTCCTGTTCCAAAATGAAACTGATATGTACTGAGAATTAAAAAAATGTTTAAAGGACAAATATTATGAATTTTAAAAAAGACTGTCTTCCATGTTTCTATAAAAGTGTTTTTATTTTTTCTGTGAGGAATGCCATTGGCATTTTGAAAAGGAATGCATTAAATGTGGACATTACTTGGGGTTAACATTTTTTACATGAACAAGGGATATTTTTCCACTTATTTGTCTTCACTCATCAATGTTGTAGTTTTTATTGTTACAGGTCTTTCATCTCCTTGGTTTCCTTCCTAAATATTTTATTCTTTTTGATGCTATTGTAATGCAATTGTTTTCTTTTTATTGTTCGTGCATTGAAATAACTGATTTTCTGTATCCTGAAAATTTGGTGATAATTTGTTTATTCTAACAGCTTTATTATGAAGTCTTTAATGTCTTCTACATTTAGCATTATGTCATCTGAGGACAGGGATGTTTTTACATCTGTGATTTTGCTCTTTTTCTTATTTAATTGCTCTGGTGAGAACTTCTAGGACTACATTGTGTAGAAGCAGTGAGTGAATACCTTTGACTCATTTCTGATCTCAGAGCAAGTTTTTATTTTTTCACCATTATAATTGTGAGCTGTGGCCATGTGATGCACAAAATTTATTGTGTTGAGGAACATTCCTTCTATACCTATTCTGTTGGGTTTTTTAATCACAGGAAAATGCTGAATTCCTCAAATGCTTTTTCTGTACCTGTTGAGATAATCACGTATTTCCCCTTCATTCTACTGAGGTAGGATATGACAGTTCCAGACTGACATATGTTGAACCATCTTTGCATCCCAGGGATAAATCCTGCATGGCCATGATGTATGCTCCTTTCAGTGTGCTATTGAATTTGGTTCACATAGTATTCTGTTGAGGATTTTTGCTCCTCAGGAATATTAGTCTACAGTTTTTTTCTTATAGTGTCCAATCTGACACTGATATCAGGCTAATGCTGGTCTCTTGAGTTTGGAAGTGTTTCTCTCAATATTTTGAAAGAGTTTAATAAGTACTGGTATTAATTTTTTAAATATTTGGTACAACTTACCAGTGAACTCATCAGGATTTTCTTTGATGAGAGATTTTGATTATTGATTCAATCTCCTTACTTTTTATTAGTCCAGTTCAGATGTTCTGTTTCTTCCAAATTCTTCTTGGTAGGTTGCATGTTCCTAGAAATTTATCCATTTCTTCTGGTTTATCCAATTTTCCAGTCATGTAATTATTCATAATAGTCTTATGATTCTTTGTATTTTCATGGCATATGGCTCTCTACACCCCAGCAACTGAATGTTGCATGAGATGACTGGCTTGTTTTCTTAAAAATACATTAACAGCTCTATGGAGATATAATTCATATTCTATATAATTAATCTAAATGTACAATTCAATAGTTTTTAACATATTCACAAAATTGGCCAATCATTATCACATTCAACTTCAGTACACTTCTTCATCCCTGGGGAATGGGGGACACCTTTAGGAGATATTTCTCATTTACTCCTCAAACTCCAACTCAGACAAGAATTAGTCTACTGTCTCTACACATTTGCTATTCTAGACATTTAATACAAATGAAATCATGCAATATATGGTCTTTTGTAATTAGTTTATTCTGTGACTGGTTTATTTCACTTTGTGTAATTTTTTTTTAGGTTTATCCACATTGTGGCATGTAATACTTATTCCCTTTTTATGAATGAATATGCATTTGTGTATGTATTATATACACAAACAGAGAGATTATAATATGCTCATGTACTTATCAGTTCATGGGCACTAGATTGTTTCTACCTTGTGGCTATTGTAAAGAGTGCTGCTATGAAGATGCATTAAAAAAAAATTGCGTGCTTAGCCAGGCGTGCTGGCACACGCCTGTAATCCCAGAGACTCCAGAGGCTAAGGTAGGAGGATTGTGAGTTCAAAGCCAGCCTCAGCAACTTAATGAGGCCCTAAGCAATTCAGTGAGACCTTGTCTCTAAATAAAATACAAAATAGGGCTGGGGATGTGGCTCAGTGGCCAAGTGCCCCTGAATTCAATTCCTGGTTCAAAAAAAAAAAAAAAATTTGCGTGTATGTGTATTTTCATTTTTCTTGAATACAGAGCTAGAAATGGTATAGCTTGATCACACAGTAACTCTATATTTAACATTTTGATGAATTGACAAACTATTTTCCAAGGTGGATGCATTTTACATACCAAACAATGTGTGAAGGTTCCAATTTCACATCCTCATCAACATTTATTGTCTTTTGATTATGGCTGTTCCAATGTATGCAAAGTGTTAAATCAGTGTGGTTTTTAAATTTTTTTTTTTAGTTGCAGATGAATGCAATACCTTTATTTAGTTAATTTCTTTATTTGTTATGTGGTGCTCAGGATCAAACCCAATGCCTCATGCATGCTAGGCGTTTGTAGCTCTACCACGGAGCTACAAACCCAGGCCCTCAATGTAGTTTTGAGTTTTCCTGAAGGGAAATACTCAGGTATTGCTGTCTCATATCTTTCCATGTGATTTTTGTTTGCCTATTTGTTGGCCATGGGCATACCTTCTTTGGAAAAATGATACTTAGTCCATTGCCTATTTTTTAATTGTCTATCCTTTTTGTATTAAGTGTTATCTGTATGTGCTAGATCTAAGTCTATTATCAGATACATGATTTGAAAATATTTTCTCCCATCTGAGTTATCTTTTTTTTTTTTTTTTTTTAATGTGGTCTTGCCCTGTTGCCCAGGTTGGTCTCAAATTCCTGAGCAAATCATGCTCCTACCTCAGCCCAAGTGCTGAGATTTGAGGAGCATGCCACTGCACCCATTTATTATTCATGTTCTTGAAGGTGTCCTTTGAAGCATAAAATGTCGTAATTTCGATAAACTCAATTTGTCTATTCTCATTTATGATTTTGATGTCATATCTAAGACAGCTTTGCCTAATCCACAGTGACAAAACTTACTTTAACATTTTCTTTTAAGACATCTATAGGTTTAGCTCTCACATTTACATCAATAATCCATTCTAAATCAATCTTTCTAAATGGCTTAAGAAAGGCCTTTAACTTGATTATTTTACATATGGCTATTCAGCTGTTCAAGTATCATTGCCTGAAAAATTATCTTTATCCCATTGAATTGTTTTGGCTCCCTTGTTGAAAATTTATTGACTATAAAAGTGAGGGTTTATTTGAGAGTTTGTTTCTGGACATGCAATTCTAATTCATTGATACATTCCTTTATTTTTTGCCAGTACAGTCTTGACGACTGAACTTCATAGTAAGTTTTGAAAGTGGGGAGTGTGAATCCTCCAATATTATTATTATTATTATTATTATTATTATTATTATTATTATTATTATTTGGTACTGGGGATTGAACCCAGGGGCACTCTATCACTGAGCCACATCCCCAGCCCTAATTTTGTATTTTATTTAGAGACAGGGTCTCACTGAGTCGCTTAGAGCCTCGCTAAGTTGCTGAGACTGGCCTTGAACTCGCAATCCTCCTGCCTCAGCCTCCCAAGGGCTGGGATTACAGGCGTGCGCCACCACACCCGGCTCTCCAATATTATTCCTTATCAAGAGTATTTTAGGTGTTTTGAATCCCTTGAGTTTCCATAGGAAAGTTGGCATCAAAATCCAACTGGAGGTTTGACAGAAATCACATTGCATCTATAGATCACTTTAGGGAATACTAAGAATATTAAATATTTAATCCATGAATATGTTTCATTTTTTTCTTTCACCAATTTCTTAATTTTTAGAATACACATTTTGTATTTTTTGGGAAAATTTATTATTTTTATTTTTTAATGGTTCTAATTAGTTATATATGACAGGAGAATGCATTCTTACACATCATACATAAATGGACTGTAACTTCTCATTCTTCTGGTTGTACATGATGTAGGACCATACCAGTTATGTAGCCATATATGTACACAGGGTATTAATGTCTGATTCATTCTACTATCTTTCCTATCCTTTACCCCTCTCCCCTCCCTTCACTCCCCTCTGCCTAATCCTAGTACCTCCATTCTTCCCTAGCCCCACCCCTGCCCTTATTGTAAGTTCACATCTGCATATCAGAGAGAACATTCAGACTTTGGTTTTGGGGACAGGCTTATTTTGCTTAGCATGAAATTCTCCAGCTTCATCCATTATACCAGCAAATGCCATGATTTGATTCTTCTTTAAGGCTGAGTAATATTCCAATGTGTGTATATACAACAGTTTCTTTATCCATTTATCTGTTGAAGAGCACCTAGATTGGTTCCATAGCTTAGATATTGTGAATTGAGCTGCCATAAACACTGATGTGGCTGTGTCACTGTAGAAGGCTGATTTTAAGTTCTTTGGGTATAAAGTAGGAGTGGGATAACAGGGCTAAATGGTGGTTCCATTCCAAGGTTTCTTAGGACTCTCCATATTGTTTTTCATAGTGGTTGCACCAATTTATAGTCCCACCAACAATGTATGAGTGTACCTTTTTCCCCACATCCTTGCCAACTTTTACTGTTGCTTGTATTCTTGATGATTGCCATTCTGACTGGAATGAGATGGAATCTCAGTGTAGTTTTGATTTGCATTTCTCTAATTGCTAGAGATGTTGAACATTTTTTTCATATATTTATAAATTAATTGTATTTCTTCTTTGCAAAATGTCTGTTCAGTTCCTTTGCTCATTTATTGATTGGGTTGTTTTCTTGGTGTTTTTTGAGTTCTTTATGTATCCTGGAGATTAATACTCTGAGGTGCATGCGGTAAAGATTTTCTCCCGCTATGTAGGCTCTCTCTTCACATTGTTTCCTTTGCTGAGAGGCAGCTTTTAAGTTTGAAATCATCCCATTTATTGATTCCTGATTTTACTTCTTGTGCTTAGGAGTCTTGTTAAGGAAGTCAGTTCCTAAGCCAACATGGTGAAGATTTTAGCCTACTTTTTCTTCTATTAGCCTCAGGGTCTCTCTCCCAGTACCTAAGTCTTTTTTTCCAGTTTGAGTTGAGTTTTGTGAAGGGTGAAAGATAGGGGTTTATTTTCATTTTGCTACATATGGATTTCCAGTTTTGTTGAAGAGATTATCCTTTCTCCAATGAATGTTTTTGGCCCTTTTTTCTAGTATGACATACTGTATTTATGTGGATTTGTTTGTGTCTTCTATTCTGTACCATGGGACGATGTGTCTGTTTTTGTGCAAATACAGTGCTGTTTTATTACTATGGTTCTGTAGTTAGTTTAAGGTCTGGTATTGCAATGCTTCCTCCTTCACTTCTCTTGCTCAGGATTTTTGTTATTTTGGGTCTTCTATTTTTCCAAATAAATTTCATGACATGATTATTTAGGAGATACAAAAAATTCCACCATAAAACTTCTAGAACTAATAAATTAATTCAGCAAAGAAGCAGGATAAAAAATCAACACCCATAAATCAAATGCTTTCCTATACATCAGTGATGAATCTTCCCCCTGGGGAGTGGACATTCTTGTTCTCAATTTTAGGAAAACATTCTCATTTATTTCACCACCAAATATGATGTTAACTGTAGTGCTTTTGTAGATGCTCTTGTAGGTTGAAAAATTTCCCTTTTATTCCTAGTTTTTCAGTGTGTTTATGATATTATGATTTTGCCAAGGGCTTTTTTGGCATCTATCAAATATTACCATGTGATTTTTATTATTTATTTTTTTGGGGTGTGTGTGTGTGTGTGTGTGTGTAGTGCTGTAAATAAAATCCAGAACCTTATATATGCTAAGCATGAGCTCTACCATGGAACTGCACCCTCAAACCCATGAGTTTTGTTGTTTATTGACATAGTATACAACATTAATTGATTTTTAAATGTTATACTAACCTTGAATTCCTGTGATAAATCTTGCTCATGATGCGTTGTTTATTTATATGTTGCTGAATCCAGTTTGCTAGCATATTGTTGAGGGATCTGATGTTTTTATCTAATTTTGCTATCTGGTACACTGGTCTGATTTTAAATTCATGGTCACAAACCTCAAAGACACCCAATACTTCTCCATAATTCTACCCACAGTTCCTTTTACGCTTACTTTCCCACTCACTTAGACAATTATCTATACCTTTCTTCTCCTAAAAACAACCTCCCCTCCTTTGCCTCCTCATCTCAACCATGAATAACTTCCATGAATTCAATTAACATTTTCATCCAGAATTAACCCTAACCACCCCTGTCTCTCTTTCACTCTCTCACTCATGCATTTCTCATTTGAGCTTATCTCACAGGCTACGTTTACCATTAAGATATATTACAAAAATCTGCTGTTTGCAAATTTAAGCCTCTCGTGGTAAAGAAAGAACTGTTTATCTTCTTTGTTATACTTCCTGTGCTACATTTTTTAATGCTATGTACAATGTCTCATAATTACAAGCTACACAAGAGCCTTCTCTTCTTATTGAAAAAAAAACCTATCAGGTGTATTATATAATTATCTCAACTTGCCATTAAAGAAATAAATTTTAGAACAGCTTTTATTTTTTCATAGTGGTTGAACAGCTTTTATTTTTTCATAGTTAAATTTTCATAATTTAATTTTACATTAAAATTAAAAAGAAAAAAAAACCCTTTGGGAACATGTGTCAAAAGTGGTTGGTATGGCTGACACAAGGCACAGCTAAACTCAAAAACAAATTATTTCAAATGAATTTGCTTTCACTTAGTTTCTCTATTCTGCCATGGGTTCAGTTTTGAATGCCTTTATCCTGAATGGCGATATAAAAGATGGTGGCAACAAGCAAAAGTTCACTATTTAAAAGCCAGTATCTCTTCTCCACACGTCTTACATTATCACACTGGCTCCAAGCTGACTTATGTCCAATCCAGTATCAATGACTAGTCAATGAAAAGTGTGTGACAGTTTTTAGGCATCCCATGCTTGGAGCAAGGGATAAGGACAGCTCAATAGTGGAAGTGATTTTTCCAGAGGGAAACTAGGGTGAAAGCCAAAGAGTAGATGTGTCTGCAATATTTGAAAATACATTTGAAAAGGGGAATATTTTGGCCTATTTAAAGGACAAATATGAGACCAGGGTGATAGGAATAAGGGAGAATTTTCTCCCTTAGTGATTTCCTACCTACAGATAATCAATAAAAAAAAACCAGAGACCTCAATTTGGGTTGGGGGGGGGAAGCCAAGAGACTTGAAGAGAAGATATGAATGAGCAATATATATGAAAAGGTACTCAAACTTAAGGAATGCAAAGTAAAGCTACAAAGATACCACGCTACACTTACCAGCTAAGCAAATATTAAAGGTTGATAATGCCTAGTGTTGACAAGGATTTTAAAATATTTGAAGTTCATATAGAGCATATTGAATAAACAATTAGTAAAATATTTGGCAAAACTGTCTTCCATTATCTATCAATTGTGAAGATACTCACTTCTAGATATATACCTGACATAAACATCTCTATATAATACCTACATATATCAACAGATAGGTATAAGAATATTCATAGTCAAAAACTAGAAATAACTCAAATATCTGTAAATGATAGAACAGAAAAACAAGTGTAGTATCTTTATAAAGTGAAATAGCAATAAAAATGAACAAACTGTTACACATAACTTAGATGTTTCTCAGAAACATTACATTGAGGGAAAGAAGCTAGATATAAAAGAATACAAAGTAATGAGTTATATAAAACTTTATATAACTTTGTTAATATGCTATCCATACAAATTTTTACATTTATATAGTTTTAAAATATGTGAAACATGTTTTGGATGCTAAAAGTCAGAAAAACAGTATAAGGAGTATAAAAAATTGAGAGGGGTCATGAGGTATTTTCTGTGGAGCTGGCAGTGTTCTTCTAGGGTCCTGGAAACTGTGACAGGTAGTAAGTGAGGAAAAGAGCTTTGCCTTTATCCTGAATGGTGATTAAAGAAGTGTGTTCACTTTGTGATAAGACATGAACTGTATTTCTTACATTTTTGCACTTTTTTATATATACAAACTAGTATAGGTCAACAAAATATTTAAAAAATAGATCACCTTATTGTGTAGAGGATAGATTTGAGACAAGAGACTATATGTTGGATGGAAATAGGGTTCTAAAAAAAAAGTGGACTGATTCTGTATGTTTTAGAGATAGAATGGGCAAAATTCTCTGATGTATTATTGCCTATAGGGGAGAAAAAAAAAAGAGAGGCATTGAGGTAAGTTTAACAACTAAATTTCAAGATTAACTACTAAATATTCAAGTCAAAGACGGGGACATGTATATTCCCAGAAAGATGGAGTGGATAATTGTGTTAGATGGTATTTAGGATTTCAGTAACAAGGACAGAGAAGTTAGAAATGAACATTAGAATTCAACATGGGAAACACTGATGATGTGACAAGAGCAATGCCAGGGTAATCCTGGGGATGGAATCCTAAATGGAACCTGCTAACGAGTAATTATAAAGCAAGAAATTGGATAAAGCAATTTTAGATTAAGTCTTTGAGTAGCTTTCTTTATTTCTGTGAATGGGGAGAAAATACAAATGAAATAGAAAGTTGGAAAATATTTTGCAGTCAGAACAACTTATATTATGTTGGATGGTAGAGGACAGCCCAGGATTAAAAAAAAAAAAACTTGATTTAATAATTATGACCCACAATTGATGCATTGCAGTATACTTTCCCTTTGTCCCCTCAAACATAAAGCTACTTTCTAAGAAACTTTTTGACTTATTATTTGAAGAACAAATGGTCATATTTTTCTATTTTTTAAGTTTTGCTATGGGAAAAATCCACTTGTGACAAAGTTCATAGCTTGATAACCAACTACTGTATTCCAGGTATCTAGAAGAGTCCTTGCCAGAGAGAAGCACTGAATGGATATTTACAAGGCATGAAATAATGGGAAAAAAAAAAAACTTTGGAATTATAATGGTCTAGGTAGTACTGATATTCAAAATATTTAAATCAGTGAGGTTGTGCATATCAACTGAATATCTTCCCCAGGTCTAAGTTTAAATTCTTGCTTCATTCCCTATGAGATTTTAAAATGAAGGCAAGACAGTTAAATGATCTAAAAACCATCTTATCATCTATACATGCTGATGGTAATAATTCATGGGATTGTTTTAATGATGAACAGTATATGAAAAAACCCCATTTCAGTGCCTGGCACAACAAAGATATAATAATAAATATTGGATTCCTTTTCTAGAATGCTTTTAAGTGAGTTATATTTGTAGTTAGATAAAAAAATTTAACTATGTAAAAACCAATGCAGAATGATAATGCTTTTAATTATCTTCTTTCATGATTTTTCTGAAGCGCTCAGCTTAACAATTATTTATTTTGCTTCTAATCTTTAAACTTCACTTATCCTTAATCTTCTCTGTGATGTAAATTTAACAGTCATTGTTCGTTCATTTACCTAATTAACAAATTTGTGGATATATGCCAACCTTAGATTATACTTAATGATTCAACAAAAATTTATTAAGAGCCTATTATTATCTGTGTAAACCTGTAATTTATCTTTATAATTCCAGGACAGTTTATGCAGATACTGCTGGATACTTCTAGAATAGTTCCAAGATGCATAATAAACACTTTTTCTTTTTTTGTTGTTCAATAATGAAGATAACTGATGGATTTTATCCAAAGCCAGAAATCAAAGCAGACTGAAAGAGAAAACTTAATGGCATATTTAAAGGCTGGTATCTTTGCAAGAACTTTATTATACTGCTTTAAATTATTTCAAGAAAAAAATAATAAAGTAAAATAATAATAATTTGTTATATTGTGTTAAATATCAACTTCAAATCTTATTAATCAATTTATATTCTTTAGAACTATATTGGATAGCTAACAATATCCCGGTTTATTCAGTACATTTAGACTTGAACGAATAAAACAGATTCAACAAGGATAATTAAAATTAAGTTCTTAAGACAGTCTATGAAATAAAACTGTGCTCTAACTGGAAAAGAATCGTGTGAGAAGATTAAACAAAAAGAGTATGAATTTCAAACCACTTACTTTCACCTTCACATGCCCATTCTCAACTGACTTATTGTCATAGAAGTCATATAATTGATATGGTTAAAGATAAAATTTAATTCCATTAATGCTAGGGAAGAATAATCTTCAACCACTTTCTTTAAACTATAAGACACAAAAAAACAAAATATCAATCTAATCTAATTAGTCTATTTCAACTTGTCATTCAAAATGATTTATACTGTCATTCATTTTTCTTATTTCAGAAATAAATGTCATAACCCTAATAACCAACTCGAGTGATAACTCTCTTATGCTTGATTCTAAGAGTAACACAAAATGATTGTTTCAAGGATCACTACACAAATAAAAGGAATCTATCACTGAAAAGGTTTAAAATGAGAACATGAAAATGAAACTAATTTAAAATTGCATAATGCAAAACTGAAAGCATACTTCCTTAGTGTAAAACATTTCAACTCATAAATGTGACAAGCTAAGAACAATAATAATTCAGAATTCTTCCCTGGAAAGAAACAAACTAAGGTCTCTAAGTCAATCATGAATAAAAAAAAAAAAAAAAAAAAAAAAACAAAGCAAAAAAAGAAAGAAAAATCATCCAGTGATGCCAAACTGGAAAAATGGTATTATTTTCACTTTGAACTTCATTAGAACTATTTACATAATTGAGAAATAAAAATAAATATACTTTTGGCCTCAAAATTGAATCATACCTATGCTTAGCAAAGACATTTAATGATAATGTAAAAATGTCATATTATTAAAGAAAGCAAATGGTCAAGTTCTGTTGAAGATGACAGACTGATTTATGTGCATCTTTTCCATTTAAATTACTTAAACATAAAAGGAAAATACACAGACTGCAGAGGGGAAAAAGGGGGGTTAAGAAGTCATCAGTGAACAAAGGATTTCAACTGTATTTGGAGAGAAACTGGGGGTGAACTGAATGTCCTGCCAAATGAAATGGTGCCTGGAACATTCTACAGCTTCAACATAGAATATACTGTAGAGAAGTCCATTATGGAGATGGAAAGCAATCTTCCTTGAAAAAGCATATGAGGCTCTAGCGTTGGGATTTTAGCCACTGAAGGCTCAAAATGGAAAGTCGCAGATGAATATGAGATTTTTGGAAGCCATTTATGAAACAAATGTGCCAAAAGTGGAATCCAGGGTTTCTTAACAAGACAGGAAAGGAGAGCACCCTCTCTGAAGAAACTAAAAACAAACTGAGCAAACTGGGGAAATCCGAAGGCTCTTTGTCTCTACCTTGGAGCAATAAAACAAATGACACCTCTGGCTTTCAGGTGACTCAACCAAAGATAAGTAAAACAAAAACAGAGCCACATAAGAGTATAAAACTTCCACTTGGCTTCCCCTTTGAAGACATAGACAAAACAACGAAAATTTCATCAGCTACTAGGAGCAAGTCATTCTTTTGGTCACACAAAAAATATTGACCACTTACTATGTGTTCAGGCACAGGGCATACAGTCGTTAATTAGAAAGACAAGATCCTTGCTTTCCAGGAATTCACAGTGTAAGTTATATAACTTAAAAATTCCAGCGTTTGACAACTAAGCAAAAGAAAAGAAAGCAAATGGTTCAAATAAATGAGGTTTTGAAAAGAAGGATCTTTAAAAAAAGATTTTAAGAAGTAGAATGTATTACATTAGATTAAAAAAATTAGTAAAAACAACATACAATATGATGAAGAAATGTTTCCTCATTACGCAAGAAAAAAATTGTAAAGCAAAACTTTAGATAAGACAAAAAACATGCACATCAAAGTTATCATCCAAATATGAATTACAATGTGGCAATTTTCAGCAGTTTTTGGTGTAAATGATCTTGATACTAGAATTGTTTTCAAATCATGAGAGTTTACAAGATTTGACTTAAAAAAAAATAGCTATCTAAGCATACCAACTGGATTTGTAAGGAACAATATATGTGTGAATTAATGTAAGCTAAAAAAAAAGGTACACCCAGGAAAAATGTAAATATAAAAATTTAAACTGTAATTTCATCATTCATAGTATAGAATGACTATTGTCCTAAGTTGATAAATTAAAAAGTAAAGTATAAGGTCATGCATTAAGGTAACTATAGACAGAACTAAAATGCCACTTTTTAAGAAATGGTTGCTTCTAAGGTCTAAAGTGTGTCACAGGGTAAGGAATTATTGACTTTTCATTAGAATCATACCATGCATATTGAGTATTGCAATAAAAAAGTCCGAATTTTAAAATATTTTTTAAAGAAGTTACAGAGAAGATTTAAAGAATTATAGATACTAAAAGAATGTACTTCAAATGTAATAGCAATGTATATATTGTGGTTTTGTCAATTTTTTTTATTTTTATTTTTTGGTGCTAGGGCATTATACTAAGCAAGCGCTGTAAGACTGAGCTACTTCCCCAGTCCAAAAGTTTAATAAAGGCCTTCATCATTCCCTAATGAGCTGACATCATATCTTGAGATAATCTGGCTGTGAAAGTTTCATGATTTGCTTATTTTCCTTTTCTAACAAAATTGGATGTGAAAACTTCTAAAACCTCCTGTATTTTATAAATTATTTTGCTCTAGTATAAAGAATCTACTTCAGACTCCAATTCATTTAATATTATGGTTCCCTGTTTAAAACGTTAGTTTGAAACAGATTTAAAACTGAGTAGTTTGAGTAATTTCAGAGAGGCTTACTTGAGTTTTTTGTTACCTGGCCCTAAATTCATAGCATAAGTGGGTAGTGGCAAGGAGAGTGAGAGCATGCAACAGGTGGTTAGAAATGTGGCCTCCTGATTGGCTGATTTCCATTTGAAAAGTACACTCCTAGGCCAGTTATTTTCCATCTCTAGATATTGCCTATTATTGGAAGGGGCAATGGTTCTAGGCTTAGCAAGCATCAAAATGTCAAAGCACGAGAACACAGGAAATTAGAAGTGGGGCTAATATGTTCACTCAAGGTGTAGAACAAACTACTAAAAATAAGACTAAGCCTTGTTCTATTACAAGAAAAAAAAACCTGAGCAATTTTTCTTGGTCTCTAGAAAATTCTTTGCTAAAATACTTGCTCAAGTCTCAGGCCCACTTTTCTATCTGGTTGTCTTTATCCTTTTAATAATTTAAATTTTATATATCCTGCAGGGCACGGTGGCGTACGCCTGTAATCCCAGCAACTCAGGAGGCTGAGGCAGGAGGATCTCGAGTTCAAAGCCAGCCTCAGCAACTTAGCAAGGCCCTAAGCAACTCAGTGAGACCCTGTCTCTAAATAAAAAAATACAAAATAGGCTGGGGATGTGGCTCAGTGGTCAAGTGCCCCTGAGTTCAATCCCCAGTCCCCCCCCCAAAAAAAATTTATATATCCTGCTTATCAGGTATTTGTTTTTGCTATTTCTACATGTTCCCAGTAATTTTTCCCATTTTGTGGATTCCATTTCACTTTTTAAAATCACTATTTGATGCCTTTTTAAAAATAAATAACGTGAAATCTACCCTCTTAAAATTTTTCAATACAAAATTGTTATATGCACATCATTAAAAGTAGATCTCCAGAACTTTTCCATCTTGACTAAAAAAGTCTTCTTTTATCACTACTGAAACTATATCTACTGAACAGCAACTCTATTTCCTGCACCCCCAGCTCAAGCAAAACAACATTCTACTTCCTGCTACTATGACACTGACCACTTACATATCAGGTAAGTGAAATTATGCTATATTTGTATTTCAGTATTTGGCTTATATTATGTAGCCTAGAATTTTCTAGTTTCATCCATGTTGTTGCATGATATGGTTTTTATCCTTTTTAAGACTGAGTAATATTCTACTGTACATATACACCACACTTTATTTATCCACATCTGATGATGGACAGTTAGGTTGTTTCCACATACCTCTTGGCTGCAATGAACAGAGGAGTGTTAACACCTCTTTCAGATCTTGTTTTCAATTCTTCTGAAAACATATCCTGAAGCAGATTGCTGGATCATTTGGTAATTCTACTTTCAATTTTTTTAGGAAACTTCATACTGTTTTTCTAAGCAGTTGTGACATCTTACATTCCCACCAAAAGCCCACAAGGATGTCAATTTGCCCACATTCTTGCCAACACAAATTAAGATTTTTTGATAATGGCCATCCTGATAAGGGATGAGGTAATATCTTTGAGATTTTGAATTTGAATTCAATTTCCCTGATATTTACTGATGCTAAGCTTGTTTCATAGAATTGACCATTTCAATGTCTTCTTTAGAGAAATGTAAACTCAAGTCCCTTGCCTGTTTTTTTAATCCGGTTACTTGGTATTTTGACATGGAGTTGTATGAATTCCTTATGTTTTGTACGTTGCGAGATGTAAGGTTTGCATATATATTTTCTTCTATTCCATAGGTTGCCTTTTCACTGTTAATTGTTTCCTTTGCTAGCTGGCTACACTGTAGTTTGAAAACACTCATACTTGTTCATTTCTGCTTTTTTGGTTTTGGGGGGATTTGGAGCCTGTACTTGGATGTTATATCCAAGAAATCTTTGGCAAGAAAATGTTACAAAGCTTTTACTCTGTTTCTGAGTTTTAGGTTTTCATTTTACATTTAAGATAAAATTAACATAGCTTAAGTCTTTAAGCTATTTTGATATGATTTCTGTTTATCATATAAGAAAATGGTTCAATTTCCTTCTTTTGCATGTGAATATCGAATTTTCTATTGCTGTTCTATTGGATGGTCCCATATTGCTTCTACCTGTTTTTCACATCAAAGACTTTTGAAGGACCATTACTTTTTCTTCACCAACATGTTTCTGCCTGGAAATCAACTACATTTAGATACTGTGCATACAATTATGACATTCGTATTTTATTTTGAAAAAAGCTCTTTCAGAGACTAATTCCTATTGACTACAAAAGTATTTCAAATCAAAAAGTTATCAGTGAAGCACAGATTTTTATTTCCAGTACAAGACTAGATGCTAGAGATAAGTGTACATCTCTCTTTTGTAAATGAAAAAAAAAAAACCATAGTAACTCTACCAACATCTTTTTCAAAAGTACATAAAAAATCTGTTTTAACATTTAAGAACTTATCATCCCTTTTCTGCTTGAAATTATATTTTCATCTCACTTCCCACATAAACTTATACCAATGTAATATATTTTAGTATTTGAAAGTACTTTAATCACCCTATCACGTTTCCCTACATTAAGTGGGAGGGCACTAGGGAAGAATAGAGTTTAGGTAGAGGGGAGTGAAAGGAGGGGAAGGGGTATGGGGGTAGGAAGGCTAGTAGAGTGAAACAGACATTATTACATCATGTACAAATATGACTACATGACTGATATGATCCTACAACATGCACAATCAGAAAAATCAGAAATTATACTCCATTTATATATGATTCATCAAATGCATAAATGCATTCTACTGTCATGTATAACTAATTAGGATAAAAAAGTTTTTAAATCTCAAGGAAAGGCAAAAAAAGTAAATGTTCAAATTTCCAAGAACATGTTCTAAAAATTCTCTTTATAGCAAACATCACAAATTATAATCATTATAAATATCAAAAGTAAACTTTTACTATAAATACATGTCAAGGAGAACTAGATTATGACCCTCCTGCCCCTTATCGCCTCCATTAAGTCATGCACTCTGAGATGAATATTACATATTGCTAGAAATACACAAGGTTCAGGTTAATCCTACTTTTACATTTTACATTCTTCCATTCCAAATATTTGGGAGTACAAGGGTTTCTGGTTACAGCAATCACCATTTTTTAAACTCCTATGTTATGTACCAAAAATCACATGGGGTATACCATCAAAAATTAGTTTTAATGATTAGCTGATAGCTTAATCTGGTCCCTATGGTATATTTCTGAAAACAACTGAAATCGCCAGTTTTGCAAAAGAATCAACTACCCAGTCTTTAAGAGTTATTCCCTCTCAATATACCACTAGCAAGATTTAGATCAGATTAAAGGCATTGCTTTATTTGTATAATGAGAGGAACACAGAAAGGTGTCTAGCACACTCTGAGGCAGATGAATTTCAGAGACAAAAACATGCAAGTTAATGGCTTAGAATTAATACTGTTAAACTCTCCCCATTAACCTCCTGGAAAGCCTTCTTGTACCTTAAGGTTACATGAAGGTTAAGGAAGAAATGTGTGTTGCCCAATTTGAAGGTTGCTGCTACATATGTACACATTTGTATACACACAATAACAAAAGGTAGGAACTTTAAGTTTATAACCTTTTCTTTCTCCTTATCTTTGTGTACATGTGTCCATACACACGGGGGTGGGGGGCAGTGGGGGGAGCCAGAGGGAAAGAGGAAAGATACCAAGTATGCCCCAACACCACACTTTTTGTTTTTGGTAGTATTCTTTAATGTTCTCTTTACCTTTGCCACTAAAATTCTATCTTAATCTGAATAAGTGATACATGGGGAAAAGAATGCTTTTAAAATAACATCAATAAAACTACATTGAAGCTGATATTAATTGAAGATAGACACTACTATCACAAGTTAGCAGTTCTGATAGCTTATATCTGTTCTATTGACATTGATGAACCAATATCTACCATAGAGTATAGTACTCAGAACATAAAACAAAGCAACAGAAATGTCTCTTAGAGTGGTATAATTTTAATTGAAATGGATTAATATGCAATTTAAATCACTAAGCAGAAATTCACTTTAAATTTTTTCCTCAAAAAACGGCATTCTTACTGTTCCCTATTACAGTATTCTTCATAGCTTATAAAAAGACACAGCACTCAATAATTTTTTTAAAAAGCTTTTTACATTGTTTTTACATGCTGCCTAATTAAACAATAAAATTTGAAGTAACTCTAAAAACTGTTCAATTGCCTAAACATAAGAAAAGCAGACTGAGCCACAAATAGAAATTGTGACAGGCCCATATTCTTTATTGATATCACCATGAAATCCAAACCTATTCCAGTGAAAAAGGGTATCAGGACGCAAACAATATCATATCCTGAACATCCAAACTTTGGTGAGGGGGTGGGGGGAGGTGGTAAAAGGTAGAAGAGGTGACAGAACTCTTACAATTTCTAATTCCTTATTTTTGTTCAAAACAACATTTAAACAGGACACTTGAAAAAGTGCTTGGTATCTAGAGTGTTCAAGTAGTCCTAAATGACCTTTCTGTAACAAGTACATTTTTTAAAAGCAGTCAATTGTTTTGAAAATTTTGGATTACATTTGTAGCTACAGAAAAAGTAATGATTTTAAAAAAAATTGTCCCACACCTAGCTGGGGAGAGAACTTTTGGGAGGACGCAATTCACAACTCCCTCTTGGGAAAAAAATGAGCATTCCTAAAAAACAATGCCTAAGCAATTTTCAATAAACATCAATGGAATTAAGCCTTATCCTGCAAAACCAGCCACTCACCCATCCAGCTGGTTATCAGTTAAGGAGGTACTAACACCCAAATTCTTTTCTTTCTGGTATCTAGTTTAACAATGATTATTTAACCATTTAACCATTCTGTTTTCCTATGAAATGCTCCTACAAGACTATCTTTTAATCAAAGGTCTTTTCATTTGCAATAAGATTGTAATACAAATACATGACTATAAGTGAACTGTGTGACAAGTTTTCTGTAATGGTTTATTTTATTCACCAAAGTTAGTTAAAGCAGATGATTAGGAGTGGGTGGAAAGTGACCATTTCTGGCTAAATGCAATGCAGATTTGGATTACATTTTGTAATCATCTGGCAGCAGCACAATGCCCTCAAATGAAAAACTAACATGTACAATTTGACTAAGATAATAAACTTATGCATTGTGATAGAGAAAATAATTGTTTTAATAAAGTCCTGTTTTTAAATAGTTACATTCAGAAGGTGTATATTTTTAAACAAAAATAGACCCTCTCACCAGAATTTACTGAGCAATGCCATTTTTCTTTATTTACCCTGAGGGGGGAAAAAATTTCCTTCCTTTTTCAACAACTCTCAGATTTTTCTAAATCATATTTAAAATCAGAAAACGTTTCTACATCTTCAAATTAAGTTAGATTATTACTTTATTTGGTGAAGTCGGATGTTTCAACTGCTTTTGATTAGATTCATCAACTACTGGCCAAAACAAACGCTTGATGGTTTGCTCTTAATTAAAAAAAAAATAATCAGAAACCCCATCCTGGAAACAATAAAAGACGACAAGGACCGATTCTTCCTCTAAATATTAAAAAAACACTGCTCTCTTCCACCTTCCATCCCAAGACACTGTGGCGAATGGAACTCCTTCCACGTTACATTAATATAGATTCTAAAAAATTTTCTAGGAATATCCTGTAACGATGTTGTGGCCTTTGTTCGCAACAGCTGTGACTTCTCAATTAAATTTGGAAAGAGAGGCTTAACAACTATGAAAACATCTTCAAATAAATTCTAGCGTGGAACCCATTCTCTTGAGCCCACCGTTGGGCTAATTTATTATGACACGATGCAGAAAGACCTTCTACCAGGACACTGACAAAATGTGAGGCTCCAGACGACAAAACACTACTTGAGAGGGTGGCCAGGGGCGTGATTCCAATTGACGATTAACGAGGACCCATTTCCTACGATTACAGTTCTTTCGTTTGCCTGCTTAGCCAGCAATGATCTAGAGCTTTGGGGGTTCGCTATGAGACCCCCATAGACGGTGACTCCCCAACTCAAGACTGTCTTCCACCCAAAAATAACCCCGGGCGTTGACAGCTCCCGGGTAGGGAGCCCGATTTTAGCCCTCCCAATCCCACAAGTTCGCCGGCACCCGAGTTTGTGAACAACTACGCGACCCTGAGCAATTCGCCCATTAGGTGTTTTCAATGATCGCCGAAGAGCGATCTGGAAAACAGGCCGCGGAGGTTAAACGGCTCCCGTCCCAAGTCCCAGCCACACCGCGGCGACAGCGCCGGCAACCCCCAAGGCGTTATTAGGGTAAGCCGAGTCGCACCCCAACTCGGCGACCCGGGCGGACTCTGAGGAGAAAGGACGCGCTAGAGGGCGCCCCCTAAGGCGGCTTTCAGCCCAACCGCCGCGGCGGCGCGCAACGCTCTTACCCACTTCCACTCCGCCTCCTCGCGTCGCCGCGGCCCAGCCCCGTCCCGGAGGCTCACGGGACACGTAGTACGCCGCTCACCCCGGCCCCTCCTCCACTCCGCTCTGTGAACGCCCTCCCAGCTCCCGCCGGTCTGACTTCCGGTTTCCTAGCGCGGCCCGGGCGTGGAGCCGGGAAAAGGCCGTCGCCCCTTTTCCGGCTCTGAGGCGCTCTTCCACCCTTCCAGCTCCTCCTAGATAAGATTTGCCCCCGCGGCGCGTGACGCGAGTACCAGCGCGCGCGAGTCCCGACGACGCCAGCGGGCGCCGGCGGGCCTGGGTCTCGCGCGCGTGTTGCTGGGTAACGGGCCTGCTCCCGCGGCCGCTGGGACCCTCCTGCCTCCGCTTGCCCCTCCTTCCAGAACCTGCAGGGCTCCTGCCAAAGGGCAGGGCTGCGCCGTGAGCTCGGCCGAGGCAGAAGAAATGGGAGTCCCTCCGCGGCACACCTGGAGCCGCTACCTTCTCTGGAGAAGCAGCGGTGTCTTCGAGGAAACCGGAAGCCCGTGGTGACCCCTGGCGACCCGGTTTGTTTTCAGTCGGTTTCCAAACACTGGGGAATCGAAACCCGGCGGCCCGGGGGGCGGCCCCACGTAGCCAGGGTTCAGGGTGAGTGAATTGATTGGGCTGGGTGGGAGCTAGAATGCGGGCAGCGCAGAAACGAACCTCCATGCTGTCGCGGGTCTAAGCAACACGTCATTTTTCCCTCACCCTCTCCCACGCCCCCTCCCTTGCGGAGCGGCCCTCCCCAGGCTTCCGTGGCCCCCGTGGCCCCCGTCATTCCCACGCCCCAGCTGTTCCAAGCCCCGCCTTGTCCTTCACTTTACTTTTGACCTATTGTTCATTTGCTTCTGTGCCGTGATTTACTGGGCTCTTTCCGGTTTTATTTCATTCACTGAGATGGCATTTACACCGGAAAGGAAAGAGGGTCGTGTAACTAGGGCGGCACTACCTGGAAGTCCCAGCAGTGAACATCAGCCTCTTGCACCTTGTGGAGGGCTAGCAAGCAGTAGGTACTCGCCGTTTCTCTGGTATCTCTCTAACCTGTCGATTCCAGCCCCGTTTGGGGTTATTTCGGTTGCAAGGTAGGCTGACACCCAATCTCCCACACACAAGGAGCTCGAATAATGGAAAATGAGATAAAATAAACAAAAAAAAATTGTAATACAGATCAAACCAAATGGCCTCAGACGTATTGGAATGACTGTAACGTATTCAAAGACTTTGATGTACCAGGGTTGAAATGGACCTTGCTCCTTAAACATAGAAGACACTTTCTTTTTTATTATTGGAATTTTAAAATGGATTGAACAAGTATCTTAGGGCATAATTTAAATTCCATTCTCTTTAAATGCTCTAATTGCCCAGTCTGATGATCACTCTTTATTCTGCAATTGGGAATGGTAGCTCATTCACAGGATGATTACAAAATTTTAATGAATTATTGTTTGTGAATGTAAATTGTTTACCAATAAAAGGTTTTAATATTAAAGAGACAGCATAGTGTAATGGAAAATGGTAGTAGATTAGATCAGAACTCCAGGATCTGAGCACTGAATTTTCCATTGATTCATTTGACAGTTGGTAAGAGGTTTTCCTTCTCCTTTCTTTAAAATAAGGGTAATACTTACTTTCTAAGACAACAAAACATAGTTTCTAAGACCTAGGTTGGCCTTAGAATCAGCTGTCCCTCTTCATGTCTCAGTTACTCCTCCTGTGGAATGGGGAGATTCTAGCTAACCTCAGAGGTTTTATGTAGGTTTGATGAATTCTTATGAAAAACAAATGAGATAGTTGCCCTAGAAGGTGAAGTATACTGCCCAGCATACCATAAACACTTGATTAATATTAGTGAACAAGCCCACACCTGTAATCCCAGCAGCTCAGAGGCTGAGGCCAGGGATCTCGAGTTCAAAGCCAGCTTCAGCAATTTAGCAGGCCCTAAGCAACTCAGCAAGACCCTGTCTCTAAGTAAAATATAAAAAAGGGCTGGGGATGTGGCTCACTGGTTAAGCCCCTCTGGGTTCAATATCTGGTATGGAACAAAAAAAAAAAAAAAAAACATTTAGTTAACAACACAGAACATTGTTGTAATTATTAAGTAAAATAATGTGGTGCCTTTTTCTTAATAATCCATGAAGTAGTAGAAGCAGTGTAACTTTTATGGCACTAATATTCTTATTGTTAGGAAATATTTATTCATAACACCAGTGTCATTTTTTAATGTATAGTAGGAGCTTAGTTGCATTATATATTACTTAAAGGAATGAAAAAGAAGTAGACTGCTGTTTACAATATGCTATCCCTGAAACAGTCTTAGGGTTCCCTGGCCACACAAACTGTATTTCTGTACTGAGGCAATTAGTGAGTCAGTGAGGATCATAAAAATGAAAGTGGAGTTTTTCATATTGTCTCTCTGATGATGATTACATTTTTTTGGATACTTATTGATTAATAGATTCAATTTGATTGCTAAGGTACCTAGATTAAGAGATTGTTATCTTGAAAAAAGGCACTTAATAATCCCTTTTTATAACCTGGGAAGCCATTCCTGCCTCTAATTGTTTCATTACTAATACACAAAGAGCAGTAAGTGTTGGTCTTTTTGCCTTGGTAAGACTTAATTATTGTTCCATAGTATCTGAACTGTATGTATTGGGCTTAAGAATATCCTCGCATCTTAGCGATAGATGATGGAACAAGATTCACTTCAGGGAACAGTACAGAAAGAGGAAAGAGCCTACTATATAGATCTTGATTCAGACCCCAGTTATATACTGCTGAAGTGATTATAGGCACATTTACCTTATGTCTGAGCCTCAGTTTCCTCACTGGTAGTGATAATACCTTTCTTGCCAAGTTTGGTGTAGACTTGAGGTAATGTGTGTATTTGACACACATTAGTCAGTTCTGACACAAATGTGAAATTCCTTCTGTTTGTTCAGGTTCCATTCTGTATTTGGATTAAAAATTAGTAAGGTGGTATCTTAGTGAGGTAGTCCAACTATCATTTATAGATGGGAAAATTAGATTTGAAGAGGTAAAGTAAACTAATCTAGTCCAGGTGGCAGATTTTAGATTAGAATCTGAATTTCTGAGTCCTAGACCAATGTTCTGTCTTCCAGAATTCTGACTTGTCCACATTCTTACTAGGAAAATCAAAATTCATATAAGTTGCCATTCAGAATGTTGCATTGAGGGCATAGATTTAGGAGACAGTTTATGTGGGTTCACATCCCGACTTTGCCAATGATTTGTTGAGTAACTATAGGTAAGGTATTTAATGCTTCTAAAACTTTGTAAAATAGGATAATAGTACCTACCTAAGAAGTAGGAAATACATATAAAAACATTAGTACCTGACAAGTAAATACTAGACATAACAATATTGAAAAATGACAGGATAATCCTATTTATTTTCAGAAAAAAGACCAGTGTGGTGTCAGAAGATAGATCTGTTTTCTAATATACCGAACCCTAGTATATGTAACTTGAAGAAGTGAGACTCCTCTCAGTGTCAATTATAGTGATCACTGAAATTTAAGATCTTTTAAAACAATGCTAACTAGTAATGTTTAAATCTTTTCCCCTATGTCTGTCCACTAGCTTCAGATATTACTATTTTCTACCCACCTTATCTGACAAATCATGCCCTTCTTTCTCCATTATCATTTCTCTTTAATACTTAAGTAAACCTTTAGGAATAAACAAAATTGAATTGTCTGATACATAACTTGTTTGCATGACTATATATAGATATATTTGACTAAATATACTACGTTTAAGTCTTTGATGTGATGAGACGAATGAAAAAGACTATTTTTCATAGACTATTTTCAAGACTATTTTTCAAGACTATTTTCAAGACTATTTCCTAGACTATTAAAAAAAATCTTCATGAAAGAATTTGGTGTGTTTACCAGTTGGTAGCATAGAACTAACCTTGCGTACAAATGTTCAAGAATACTAGTTATAATTGGAATTCTATGAATCACATAGTAGCTCATTAACTTAATATATGTAGACGAGTGGTTCTTACACTACTCATCTTAGTCCCCTTAGTTTGGGACCTAAAATTGCCTGGGGTACTTATTGAAATGCAGTTTGATATTTCTACCCAGTATTCTAATTTACATAGATCTTTAGTAGTGCCAAGTAATCAGTATTGTTGAACAGAGAACTCCATGTAATTCTAAGGCAGTGGTCCCTTCCATACCTTACTTTCTCCAGTTCTGCACTATGTCATATCCAACTTCTTGGAATGTTCTTGAAAAAGCCAAATTTCTTTGTGGTCTCTGAAATAATTTATTACTGATTTTCATGCTTGAAAGAAATCTACATATACTTGTATTTGGATAATGTTTTGACATTTAAGTTTTAAGAGTTACTGTTACTAATTCCTGCTAGACTACTGAAGTATTTTTACTTCTAGTCTTTTTTTGGTAGTGTCCGTTGCCCCGCCCCCTTTTCTTTTCTGGGAGTGGTGCTGGCTGTCTAAACACTGGGCATTCTACCAAAACTGTACCCTTAGCCCAGTAATTCTGATTTTCACTGGCAATATTCTACTCCTGGCACTCATTTTAAAAATATAATTAATGGAAACAAAATTTTGCTGTTTTAAGAAAACTTAAGTTATGGTAAATAAGATCAGATTTAAGTGAGTTTTTCAAAATGTTAAAGGTAGCTTGATCTAGTTAAGTGTAGTAATAAGTAGGTACATTTTTACCACTTATCCAAAAAACCACATTTCTGGGCTTGCTTCTTTGTATATCTATTAAGAAACATCACAGCAAAAAGTATATAAAACTGAGCCTTTGTATTGAGGCAAACTACTATGGCTCCCTTTACTTCTGTAGAAATAAGGTTAAGAAAGGATGAAGGAGGCTTGTATAAATAATAAAACTGAAGGCTACAAATAACCTACTTTTACTTTGCCAGCAGATTTCTTTTCATTGTAATAACAAATATAGGGGATGTTTGCCTCATATTATTTGGTTTCTTTTTAAGATCTTATTTTCCTGGGCAGTATGGCTTTTAATCTCCAGAGGTCTGGTTATATTTATTTTGGGATAAAAATTAAAATTCTGATTTTCATTTTATAGTGAATCTAACAACTTTTAAAACTTAATAAAATGTATGTAGTGCTTGTGGATTTTCTCTTGTTCGTGTGGCTATTTCTCATAATTTTTAGTATAGATAAGCAATATTTGTGCTACTTTCTAAATCATGTTTATAGAATCAATATATGGAATAATATAAAACTTGAAAATCCTTTATATGCAAATAGTTCTCTTAGAACTTACAGTATGTAATTTTTTGATGATTTATAAGTTAAAAAGGCAACAGAGACAGATAAACAAGTCTGACTACTCATTTTATCCAAAAAGTGACAAGTGGTCAGTGTATAAAATGTGATTTTGTTATATCAGTACACTGGACCCCCCGTCCATTTAAAGTATTTATGAACCTTCTAGCGGGTTCCTTGTTTTGTAGTTCTTGATGAAGGTTTGCAAAAGATTATTGGAGAGGGGAAAGTAGTAGTAGGTCATATTCTGAAATCCAAGTTCCTCTGCTGCATACTCATTGTCTGATTCTGGCTAAACTTCATGACCTTTCTAGGTCCTTGTTTTCTCATCTGTAGTTCTAATTAGGATGGTCATAAAAATTAAATGGGGCTCATATTTGTAAACAGCCTACACTAAGTAGTTCATTTAGTGAATCGTATGAATCAGCTTTGTATTACTAAATGAAATACCCGCGAATGGGCTACTTTTAAGTAGAGGTACTTTATTTTGTTCAGTTTTGTAGGTTGAAGTGCACGATTGAGAAACCTCCAGGCTTTGGGCATCTGGCAAGGATGGCACATTATGGCAGGGGCACATGGAAGCACAAACTACCCACATCACAAGCCATGAAGCAGGAAGAGAGAGGACTCTAAGATTCTGGTCTTGGAGTCACCTGTGAAGGCATACCCCCAATGACCTAAAGACCACTTCTAAAAGGTCCACAGTACTTACCAGTGCTACCTGCCCTTGGGAATGGACCTTTGAGGGACACTCATCCAAACCAAAGCAGTTGTGAATGTTTTTAATGAATATATGTAAATGTTTTTTCATACTTTAATCATGTCCACATCTACCTTTTAAAAAATTCTGCAGAATAAGGACCGAAATATATGGCTGTCTATCATAAAGGATCATCTCAGTTTATCTTCATCGCTTCTTTCTAATCTCGTCTGTCATTCCACTTTTCATCCTCCCCTGTACTTTTCCAGATCTTTGAACTTGTTGCTCCTGCTGGAAGAAAGCAGACTGTAAAGGTTTAAATACAATGAAGATAACTGCCCAGTCATTTGATCTTTTATGGTACCTTCTTTGAAAATCACTCCTCCCCATCTACAGTCCATGCATGTATTGTTTCAAATATATTACCTACCTTTAGATATAATAATTAATTTTTTGTGCAACTCACTCCCACACTGAGTTTTCTTGCCTTTTTTTTGTCATGATTATTTCATGATTAAAATGAATACAGATTACACAAATGAACTAGTTAGAGCTTTGCAAAAGCAAAAGTGCAAAATTTCAGTGTGTAACTTGTGGGACATGTTTTTAACTTTGTAGAGCAGTTTATGCTAATTTCTTGTTTTCAGCTGTTTTTTGAAATGGTGTTATTAAATTTGAATAAATTTTCTCTCAGTGCATCTACCACTTAAATAGCCATCTACCCTTATTCTACTTTTTTATTTTTAAAGTATTATATATACATGTATAAGAATCTTATATGCCGATATACATGCATATGTGCAGTTTGCGTTACTGGAATAACCTACGTTTTCCTTTCAGAAAGGAAAAAATAAGGGTTTCAAATAGGAGCAGTGTGATTGGAATAACTTAATTCCTAAATTCAACTATTTTAAGTAATTTGAAATGGTTGAATTTAGGAAAAGTAAAGCCATTTAGAGGGGAAAATCTTAAACTATTACTAGAAAAGAGTGCAGCTTGCAGGAGTTACTTAATGAGAATCTGACACTTTTGAGATACTGCAAATAGCATAGTCCATACTTGTTCTTGAACTTTATTGATTAATTAGAAAAGATTCTAACTTAATAGAAATTGCTCTATATGTTTAGAAACTTTTAAATTGGAATCGGCAAAGATTGAATAGGTTTTACCTACTCAAAACACAGTGTACACATTTATTTATGCCTACATTTCCTATTATCCTACAAAGACACGAATTGTTTAGATGCTCCAAACTTTGATTACTCTCAGTCAGAAGGTTTCAGTTATAAAATTCAAAAAGCAAAAATATAGTGATGGACCAGACTCAGAAAAACACAAGCAAAGTCTTTTGTTAAGTACTAATGTTGTCTGAGATAAAGTAAAACAAACTATAGTCATTATTTGACACAGGGAGGGAGTTCCAGGGGAAAGCAGGCATAGTAAAAGATGAATTTTGCAGTTAAGTTGACTTTATTTACTTCTCAACTCTCTACTGTTCCACTTCGGAAAAATTACTTAATACCCTTCTTCAATTTTTTCATTTATAATGATCTTGAAGAGGAGTATTAGCAATCAAATTTTATTTCAAGCACGGAATAGTGAAAAGATGTTTTTAGCCATCATTAGTTACTAATCTGTATGAAATTCCATTGATATTCTTCATTTAAAATGCTATATTAAGAGAATTTTTTAGATTCTCTAACATGACCTACCATCTCCTTTACCTTGTTTTTCCCATGAGGTCTTAAAAGGCTTCAGCTACAAGTTCTCCTTCCATAGCATTTTTCAGGTACATAACTTTTGGATGGGAAGGTAATATTAAACTTAATAACAAAAGCCGATTCACAGAGCAAGTATGTTTTCAGTAAATAAAAAAGGTAGCTGGCTTCTTCTAGGTTTTAGAGTCAGAGTTTGATTTGAATTCTGTTTTTTCTACTCATACAGTAATCAGTATTGAGTACCTCCTACACACAGATGAATTGGGAACATAGTAATGAACGAAATAGATATAACTTCTGCCTTCATAGAGTTAAAGTTCTACTAACTTTAAGTAGGCAATAAGAGCTAAAGTTCTACTAACTTTAGGCAATTAAGGCCTAACTATAAAATTAGATGATCCCTACCTGACAGACTAACTTGAATGATTAAATGAGGTAATATTGAAAGAATGTAGAATGTGGTACTAGGACATACTGGGCACTCAAATGTTAATTTGTCTTCTATTGAGAACATATGATAAATATTACTAGTGTGGAAAGAGTATAGTAGAGACATGTCTTGAGTTCAAAGAATTTTTGAAATTTTATAATTTTGGAAACTATAAAATTTGATACTATAGATCTGAGAGTGTGAATGTTGATGAGGAAGAAATATATGGGCATAAAGTGTCTAAAAATTGTGATTCTTTGGTGAAAATGATATTTTGTAGATTTTTATAGAACTTTCTGCTATTAGATTATGGTTCTAAGTGCTTTATAGCTATGCTCCTACCCCAAACCCCTGACAATCCATGTTTTCTTGGAACTGAATCCAGGACTGCTCTATCACTGACATATATCCCCAGCTCCTTTTATTTTTTTATTTTGAGAATTTATCCTGATTAGCCTTGAACTTGTGATCCTCCTGCCTTAGCTCCTGAGTCACTGGGATTGCAAACTTGTAAGCCACTGCACTAGCTTTTAGATAGATAGGATCTTAACAAGTGTGCTTCACTACCTCTAAAAAAAAAGAAAAAAAAAATAGGAGTTTTTAAATGTTGACCCTGTATTCACATTATTCTGAATATATCTCTTTTATTGCTCATTTATTCAGTGAGATATTTGTATTTCTATTTTTTCTTTTAAATAGCTGTCATGGATGCACTAGTAGAAGATGATATCTGCATCCTGAATCATGAAAAAGCCCATAGAAGAGATACATTGACTCCTGTCTCAATATATTCAGGTGATGAGTCCGTTGCTTCACATTTTGCCCTCGTCACTGCATATGAAGACATCAAAAAACGACTTAAGGATTCAGAGAAAGAGAACTCTTTCTTAAAGAAAAGAATAAGGTTTTTGGAAGAAAAGGTAATTTCTTCTTCTAACTTCCTTATGTTTTATGACATGGAAAATAATTCAAAATATTTAAAATTCTAAATATGTCTGTCCTATATTCCGTGGTTGTGCTAAATTTCCAAGGATAACTCACTATAAATCTCAAACTCTGGCATTAAATGTTTACTGTTTTTCATATAACGTGCTTGGCAAATGTTCATAGATTAGGATTTAACAAATTGGAGGAGTTATATTCCTAGTATTTTTCTTTCTTCTTTTTTCAGATTGTCTTACCTTCATAGCTGTATATATCTTACTCAGAACTTTGAAATCTGGGCAAAAATAAATGACATACCAAAGAAGAAAATTGTCACAGGAGAAAGCTCTGGAACGTTGTTTTAATGTTTAGTAAGGTTTTCACCAGGACTGAAATCTTTACCTCCACATTCTCATTTATTCTTTCACATATATAATAGAAATAATTATTTTAACTGATAATGTCGTTTGCTTTTTAATTTAGAAAGTTTCCATATATTATGGAGCAAGGTAGCTGATTTACTGTGTCACCAGAAATTATGGTTTCAGTGTTGGAAAATATTCCTCAATCATCCATTTATTTTTGAGTTTTGAAGTTCTGACTTCTCAGTTGTATTTCTTCAGCTCAGATTTGTATTGTATCTTATAAATAGCAGCTTTCATAAAGGGTAAAGAAAATGGGTTCTCAACAGCCAAAGAAATGAATTATCCTGTATTTAAAAAAACTTGAGAATGAAGCTTGGTAGAGTTCACTTCATGTAGCAGAAAGTAAAGTGGGGAGTCAGTTATAAAAATAAAGACAATTTCATTACATTCACATAAATTTTATAGTAATTAAGTAAATTAGTAATACACTAGGATTAAGTGAGAAAAGGGAACTTTTTGGAGCTTATAGCTATATTCATTTTAAAAATCTGTAGAAAAATGGAATTTGGTGTATAGTTACCTTTGGAATTAATTGTGTACTTTGTGAATATTAAGCCGATTAATTCCAGTTCTGGAATAATACAAGATTTAGTGAACTAACACATTTATTTCTTAAAATGTCAAGTATGACAATTCTGTATTTTTTTTTCTGATAGTGGAAATTGGATACTAGAGACTAAGCACTTCAAAAGAATGGTGTACCTTGTTGTAGTATGATGGTTGAATATATTACAAAACAGATACTATAGAGGATAAAATGTTGGTTAATTAAAAGCATAAAAGACTTTTAAAAGTATTCTATACTATTTTGCTTTCTTAATCCGTAAAGATTCATTATATGGAAGAACAATATTCAGTTATACGCTGAACTCTATCCATGCATTAAAGAGGTATGGAGCCATCAGAAGACTGATGGATCTTTTTCTTTTCCTATAGAATATCCTCTTTAACTTCCTTTTCTAATTTTACCTTTAGCTTGTAGGAGCTCGGTTAGATGAAGAAACAAGTTCTGTGGGACGAGAACAAGTAAATAAGGCCTACCATGCATATCGAGAGGTTTGCATTGATAGAGATAATTTGAAGAGCAAATTGGATAAGATGGTACGTTGTTTTGAAAGAATTTATCTGTACATTACAAATGAGTTTTCTCCTTCAAATGGTTTAAAATTTAAAATGAGGTTAAATATTTATTAATTTAAAATCTAAAATATACATTTTAAGGCAAAATAGAAATTTTTAATAATTATATTTGTAACTTACATAGAAAAATTAGTACTTAATATGTAATGATATGTAGGACTTCAATAAATACATATAATGCCATTTGAAAACTCATGACATAGAAAGGAGTCATTATATTTAAAGAAAATAAGTCAGTGAATAATAATGTCAAATGTTAGATACAGTAAATTAGTAAGAAACTGAGTTCATATTCCCATCTTGCCTTTAAAGGCTAGAATGAGTTTTTTCAACATCTACCTGAAAATTAGGATATAATACCAATTTATAGATTTTATTGAATTTAATTTGGCATTTTCCTTACTTAACTAGAATAAAGACAACTCTGAATCTTTGAAAGTATTGAATGAGCAGCTGCAATCTAAAGAAGTAGAACTCCTCCAGCTAAGAACAGAGGTGGAAACTCAGCAGGGTATGCCAGTTACTTGTTATAAATATTCTAACAATCATTTTTCCATATGTGTGTTAATATTTTTATTTGATTTTTAGGCTTATGTTTTTCTGTTCTGCTTTCACATAATATCAGCTCCTTTTTAGTTAGAAATTGTATTTTTTTAAAGAACAATTTTTTAGTTCTTAACTAGCATTAGTTTGTGATAGAGTAGGAAAGGAGTTAAAAACCCCATCCTCTTCAAAACTTTCAGATCCTGGCTTATCCATCTCACAGAACTTTTTGCCCATAATTAGACTTGTAGTTATGGAATAGGTTCAATTTTGTTTGTTTGTTTTCTTCCTGAAGGTTTTTTTAAAGCTACAAATGAGATGTTAGGGTGATAAGTTAGATCTGGGGATTGTGGATAATTGTCTGTTCCTATGAACATTCTCATGAAATAAACTTAAGAATAGGAATAGGCTTCTGAGAGATCTTTGAATAGAAAACAAATGTGATATCTCTTATGGTAATTGGATTTTTTTTGTAGATGGAAAGACCAAAAGTACTAAGTCAAAGATAAAGCAATGTGTAGTTGTTTAAAGTTTCTATAGTATAATGTTTATGAACAAAATTATTTTGACACCATGTCCTGAACCTGTTAGTCAAACTTTATTCTTTCTGAAGGGACTAAATGGAGTGATTAGCTGAGCCTCAGTTTATTTTTGTCACCGTCTTAACTTTGGCTTATGCAAAACATATTACTGTTATGTCTACATTTAAGCATTTGCGTGATGTGTGTGGCATCTTAAAATTCCATACTGACAAATTTATACTTTAACTTAAATAACGAAATTAGAGATGGAGTAGTTCATACGTTCTAAAACAAGATTATTAGATTTCTTATTCTCATTAGCATAAATCTTTTAAAGTAATTGCTCTTTCTTTTAAAACAAAACTTGGTTGTACATGTTTTGTATTTTTTATTATCAACATTTTATCAGCATAACATTTTTAGAATTGCAATCAATGTGAAAAGGCAAGGATAACAATTTTTCTATCCATCCTTTTTGTAGTGATGAGGAATTTAAATCCACCTTCATCAAACTGGGAGGTGGAAAAGTTGAGCTGTGATCTGAAGATCCATGGTTTGGAACAAGAGTTGGAACTGATGAGGAAAGAATGTAATGATCTTAAAATTGAGCTGCAAAAAGCCAAACAAATGGTACTGCAAAATTACTAATTGGGAAACTAAGTATTCTTTGTGAATCATATGTAGGATTTATCACTATGTATTAAACTATAGATTTATTATTAATTGTAATTACTAATTAACTCATTCCTTTGAAAAGTTCATGTTATCTTCTCCTTTAATCATTTCTGCTAATATCTGATACATTATATACTTTTTAGCCTGACCCCAGAATTATATAACTTAACTTTTTAAAGATTTATTTTTAAAAAGTCTTATCAGATTATTTATTGTAACTGTTCTTTCAAATTCCCTTTCCTTCATTTTTTATATAAATTTTAAAGAGAACTAAGATTTTAAGTTTCCCATTTTATTTAACTTAATAATTTGATTTAAACATTGCAAAAGACAAGTTGATTTTTCAAATTCTTTAAAAACCTACCACCAACAAAGAAAACTGTAGTCTTCATTCAGAAGAATAATACTTTAGGGGTAACTAACTATCAGCAAATAGCTGAGAATTCAAGCATTGGGAAAGAACCAAACTTGCCAAACTGCTATAGGGTAGTTAGCCTAAGTCATCCAGTAAAACATAATCTGACTCTCTAGGTCCTTCGCAGGAGTGTGTTTACTAATAATATACATTAAGCTCTAATAAGCATAGCCATATGTTTTCAGGTGTTATGGCAGGTGGTGCTCATAATGAAAGAAAGTGATAAAGAAGTAGAGGAGCACGAGAACACTATACTTACTACATGCAAAATGTGAAATTGTTATTGAAAGAAATTGAAAAGCTTAGTAGCCCAAAATAAATAGTTATTTCATGCATTCATGTATTTCAAACTAGGTGTGATCAGTTAAGTAATCCTTAGCTCAACCTTTTTTTTGTTTGGAACCAGGGATTGAACTCAGGGGCACTTGTATTTAGAGACAGGGTCTCACTGAGTTGCTTAGCACCTTGCCCTTGCTGAGGCTGCCTTTGAACTCACAATCCTCCTGCCTTAGCTTCCTGAGCCACTGGGATTACAGGCGTGCACCACCATGCCCAGCCAGCTCAACCATTTTGACTACCAAAGCATTATAATACTATTGAGGAGCTGTCTGCTGTTCCATGTTCCTCTGGGATCCTACTATCTAAAAGAGGAACTACCTCCTGTATTTCTGACTGCCAGCCAGGATTCTGCCCCTAAATCCCAAGTGTTCATAGTTAGAGCTAATACTTCTCTCTTCTATAATGTAGTCTTTATCAGAGGTGACCACCAGATAAGAATGAGCCAATATAAGAATAGCACAGTATTCTGCCTTGGTTATAACCAGAAGAATTCCTCTAAACTGAGCAGTAAGAAAGAACTTCCTTGGGAGCCCCCAGCTCTGGTAAAGGGGAAACACTACAAAAATTACTGTCAACTCCTGTTAGAACCAACAAAAAGCCAGTGGCTTTTGCTTTTCCTACTTGGCATTGGAGGTTGATTTTCCCAGCTTTGAACTTGTGGCTGGCAACACACTACTGTTTTTTTGAAAGCTTCCAGCATCCTTTCCATAAGCCTTATTACCATAACTACTGAGAGGCTTCTTTTTAAGAGATGGGCTTGCAACAAAAGATTTGCACCTTGAAGCTCCAAATTATAATTGTTAGTTTATACATTCTACTTGAATTATTTGGTAACTGTTTTGGTCAACTTTTTTGTTACTGTGACTAAAAGACTAACAACAACGATTTGAGGAGGAAATGCTTATCTTGGGGCTTATGGTTTCAGAGGTCTTAGTCCATAGGTGGCCAAGAGGGCTCAAGCTGAGAAGGGTGTGGTGGAGGAAAGCAAGTCAGGATGTGGCCACCAAGCAGCAGAAAGAGTTCTCATCACCAGGACAAAATATAAAGCCCAGAGGCACAGCCCCAATGATCCACCTCCTTCAACCACACCCTACCTGCTTTCAGTTACCACTCAGTTAATCCCTATCTGGGAATTAATTCACTAATAGGGTTAAGGCTGTCATAACCCAGTCATTTTACCTCTGCACCATCCTGCATTGTCTCACATGTGAGCTTTTGGGGGACACTACATCTAAACCATAACAATAATTTTATACATGGTGAATATTTTATTGTAGTGTAGGAAGCAGTGCCACAGAATTTTGGAAGTCTGGCTCATAATTGTGCTGCTTATTAACTGTAAAATTAGGAACTTCATTGAACTTATTAGGAAATTTATTTTCTCTAGATGTTAAGTACCTATTTTTTTCATGAAAGTTAAATTATTTTATGTAAAGCAGTTAGCATAGTGCCCAGAACTTAGTGTATTGAGTAAGTAAATCTTTTCAGAAAGACTTATTTGGGGTAATCCAGAGAGGCAGTGCTCCTAGCTCTCTATGTTTGAGGGGCTCCGGGATAGTTTTGGTTATTATTAATTACTCTTTTCCACTAGATGGTGCTAGGGAGTGAATTTGCTTTTAGTTTATATCTATTATGAGCAACCCAATCACAGAAAAACAGACATTTATTGTGGAAGAAAGTTTAATGGAAAAAGTTTTTTTTTTAAATGATGAAATTAGAGACCAGAAACTTTCAAGAGTTGAAGGTGAGATAAGGGAAGGGGGAAAAAGATTTAAAACATGTCCCCAATTCTCAAGAATTTATTAAGCAGTAGATAGAGGCTATGAAGTAAAAATTTCATAACTAACATGAAGAAATGAACTGAGGAAAAGAAGAGTGAAAATAACAATATCAAAGGTTCCAAATGGAAATCTTGATGTTGTAAAATCTTGATGCCCTTTTAAATTTTATTTCAGAGGTGTTGCTGATTAGAATCCTCTTGGATGTGGGAATCTTAGAACAATCCAAGAAATTTATATTCACACTAATAAACTTGCTTATATTTATTATAGCCCAATATACAAATATTAAGATGGTACTTTCTATTAAATGTACTTTGTAATACCTTCTGGAATGTGTAACAGCATCCTACTTGGATCTTTAAGGTTTTTTGTGTTTTTCTTGGTACCTGGGATTACAACCAGGGGGCACTGAACTACATCCCCAGCCCTTTTTTACCACAGGATCTCACTGAATTGTTTAGGGCCTAAGTTTCTAAGGATGGCTTTGAACTCACGGTCCTCCTGCCTCAGCCCCCGTAGTCGCTGGGATTATAGGCATGTGCCATTGCACCCAGCTAGGGTTTTCATTTTTGTTTTAAAGTATTTTGTTAGTGAAATTTGTTAGTATTTGATGTTAGTGAGGTCAGGGTTTCAGAGGTCATTCCACTTTTAGATTTTTCTTTTTCCCCCAACATTCCAGCATTTACATTCAGAATACCTGATCCTATTAAGAAATACAAACTCTGGAGCTAAAGAAGTATAAGAAACTCTGGATCAGTAAAAATGGGGTTTTTATAGTAGATGTTTAAGGTCCCTAAAAGTAGCCCATATATAGAGGTTCAGACTGTGCTATTGTGTGCTTCTCAGAACTCAAAGGTTCTGAGAAGTCCTATAGCATACAAACTTTGTATAATTTGAATATTACTTCCCAAGAGTTTGTAGCCATGGGCCCCCTGAAACTCCTATATTGCATGAGTTAGAAAACAAATCCATTACTGCCTTCAAAGCATTGCAAACTGATAACTGACTGTAAACAGTCTTTGAATATTAGAGCAATCCTCTTGTTAGACAGTAGCTGGAAAAATATTTTGTACTTTTTTGTAATAAAAACAATGAAGTCCTCAAAAAACTTGAAATTTTTCATGAAGTTCATTCACATGTACCTTGAATAAACAGCAATGTGATAATGTGTTGTACTACTTTGAATATAGACTTCAGATTGGTATGTTGAGATACATTTGTAGAACTCCAAGATCTTTGACATGAGAGATTTTATTTTCTAACGAAAATTCAAATATTCTCTGAGTAATTGAAAGTGACTTAGAAATATTTATGAGAGCTTGGTGGTATTTAATTAAAATTGGATATGAAATTTATTTTTGTGCTATTCAATTATAGGTATAGTCTGTAAAATTTGAAACTTCTCTGGTAATACCAAGCTGAGAATAAATAGAATGTAATAATTATAACTTTTTTTTTTTTTTTCCAAATGACAGGATCCACCTCAGGAAGACAGT
The DNA here is from genome assembly GCA_020662805.1 of Glaucomys volans. NCBI lineage: Eukaryota > Metazoa > Chordata > Mammalia > Rodentia > Sciuridae > Glaucomys > Glaucomys volans. The sequence continues at coordinate 41,329 of JAJEJO010000233.1, forward strand.
GTGAATAGCAGAGATCTCCAAAGACTAAGCATTTCAAGGTACCGAAATTCTTCAGTATTAAAATACTACATGTTTTCCTCTGTGGGTCACTTTGTGTAGGCACCTGGATTTCTGTTTCAATTCAACCTTAAAAACAAAGCAAATAGATATTATTTTGATGCTGAATTTAACCTCTGATCACAATATACTTATAAAAACATTTTAACTGTCATTTAACAGCAGCCTTGAACTTAGGTAGTAGAAAGGTGCACATTATGATGTCTTAGACAAAACTTCTGAACATTAAATAATATTTTAGATATGATTGTAAGGAACTAATTATGTGGAAATATTCTGTAATAAACCCTGATTTTGTACATGAGAAATTACACATTTCTGTTTACAGTAATAGCCCTTTATTTTAAGGGTAGGCTTAGACGACCTTAGTCTTTAGAATAGCATGAATTTTAAGAGAACTCGTCCCTCTTAGGTTAAGAACAGAAGTAGCTATCAGAGTTCATGCCATTTTTTTCCTCAAATATTTATCATTTCTTAAGTACCTTCTTTGTTTTAAATTAATAATTTTTGTTTCTGTTACGGTAGGATGGCCTTTCTACATAGATATCTTCCATCCAGTGATCAGTACTGATTTGATTTCAGTGTTCAGTCATTTGAATTTCAGAGATTAGTGACATAAATAAAATGTGAATTGTTTTAGACCTATTCCTGTTAAAAATTTGCTTGAGAGAAATGGTCAACTAAGGAAAACAGAGGAAATTAGGAGAAGGCCTGCTTTTTCTGTAAAGTGAGAGCAGTAAATATTTAAGTTTTGTGAACTGGCCATGCAGTCTGTTGGAACTATGCAGTTCTGCTTTTGGAACAGCATTTTGATTGTGTCTTTAAATTTTACTTATTTTTGCAGCAAGGAAGTTTTCCTTTTAAAAAAAAAAAAAAATGTGTCTCGTACCGTGTTCATTTAAACTTTTCCTTAGAAGTTAATGTTGTTTCTTTTCTCTGATCAACTTGTGTTTCCCCTTATTAATTTTGTTGTATTTATCACTTTTATAAAGCCACTTTAAATCATTTTTAAAAAGAAGCAGGGAACAAAGAAATACATTGAATCAGAGTAGCTTAAATAAATGGGGCTATATAAAAACAGTATATTAGGAATACATGTATAGGATAGGACTTCTGCTTCCATTTGGGAATTACATAATTTGGATCACATCCACTAAGAATAATTTTAAAGCTGACTCCCTCCAAAAAATACCTGTTTGAAGGCATCAGATAACTAAGAAGAAAATGAAGAATCTCTATGACAGGATTTGCAGGAGGTTGAAGGCCCAAGAAAGTGAGTAGTTTTTGAGGCTATGGAGGTAGCTGTAATTATGGCATCAAAGTATAGCCTTCAGTTCTCTACAGCCCAGTATCAGTTCAGAGGATCAGCTGAGAGAAAAGTTTTTAGAAAGAATTGCCTTACATTCAGTCTAAAAGTTACTTTGTGTTAAAACCATACCAAGGGTATGGTATGTTAAAGAACTATGAAATTAGAGCAAATGCTCATGGCTCCCCCCTTAGTCCTTAAGTACACTTCTGTTTTTGTTTTTGTTTTTTCAAATTGGTTTTCATTTATCTTAGTGTAGGCACTGTGAAATACAAAACTGGTTAGGTTTCTGCCTTCTGATTGGCACCTGAAGAACCTAACCAAAGTGGCCTACCTTTAAAGGTAAACTAACTTATCATGTATTCTCATGTTAGCCTCATTCCCACATGCATTTTGTCTTACTGTTTCTTCATATCTTCATTTATACCTATTTCCAGTATGTAATTCTGTTTTATTGATCTTTGTAATTACTTACTTTATCCTCTTTTAAGTGAAACAATTTGGATGGTAAGTTTCTAATTTGAGAAAAAGTACATGGAATATTTTCATATAACTATTAACTAAAGGCTTATATTTTTTTCAGTTTTTAGGAAAATTTTCTTTTTGGAATTTTTTTTAAAATTCCTCTGTGTATTTCCAGGCAAAGAAGGGCACTATATTATTTCCTTAAGACAGATTGACCCTTTTAATTTCTGGTGGCCTTTTAAATGGTACTCATTGTGTTAAAAAAATTTTTTTTTAACAATAGCCCTATCAGAAATTTAGCCAATGCCCTGTTTCAGTGTCAGCTTTAGGTTGACAGCTTTGGTTTTAAAACCAGATCTAGGTATGGAGTTACTGTACTTCTTTTGTTCATCAGCTGTAAACTTACATTGTAGAGGTAGCTATGTTATAAAGATTTATTAAAATATAAATTGCTGATTTAGAAAAAATAAGGATTATATTAATGTTTTTCATCCTCTTTTTCTTTTAGTGATCATGAACTTCTGTTAAGCATTGTAAAAATATGAAATAAAACACAATAGAATATATCAGAGTGATTTTTTTAATATATACACACACATGTATGTACATACACGGGCATACATGTATATATAAACACACACAAGGGTATCTCTTTTTTTCCTTTGGTTGCAATGTAAAATCATTTCTATTCCTTGCAGTCAAAACTGTTTGAAAGACACTTATTTGGGGGAAATCAAAGTTGGCAAAATACACATTGTTTTTCTCTAGCTCTCAGTTAAGAATATACCATACTTTAATTTTAGGAAATTAAAGAAATTTTCAAAAGCTATGGAAAAAAATATGCATGGTTTAAGTACAAACTTAGTTGATTTTTCTGATATAAGGAGTTTTAATTTTTGTATTAGGTAATTGAATATATAGTATCAGTTAAGAAAACTGGACTTTTATACCATTTTATTTTACAATCAGGACTGTAATCAGTTCTTGAGATGCAGACAAGTTTCATAACATTTAAAAGTCAGAGGTGTGAAGTTTCATTCTGGGCTGAGAAGACTGTGTTGGCAGTCATCATATTGTAGGTGCTTGGAGAGTGGATGATGAGGATGTGAGAAATGCTACCCCCAAAATGCAGTGATCAGTCATTAGACTGAACAGGTAAAAAGAGCTTTGAAAAGCAACAGGTAAAAAGAGCTTTGAAAAGCAAGTATATTGAAATACACTGTTGAGCCTGTTTCCTCATGTACACAATTAAGGTTATCCAGTTTGCCAAGTTGGTAAGAATTGGTGGGTGAAATACCTGGCCTAGCACATAATAAATGCGTCGTCATCTTATTTTATTTCATCTATGACTGTTTTTTCTTTTTTCTTTTTTTTTTTACTTTTTTCCCAATACTGGGGATTGATCCCAGGGCCTTGTGTATGATAGGCAAGCACTCTGCTACATTAGCTACATCCCCAGCCCCTTTTAGAAGTTTTTATTTTGAAACACGGTCTTACTAAGTTGCTTGGGCTAATACCTTTGAACTTGGAATCCTCCTGCTACATCCTCCCAAGTAGCTGGGATTTTAGGTGTGCATCACCACACCCAGCTCAATCTGTTGTTTTTTAGGATTCTCATTTGGGTTGCTTTAGTGTCACATTCCAATATTCAAGCAGTTATATAAGTTATTTATTTTGCTTATATTTCATTTAGGGTAATGTGGCATGCAATCTACTATGATCACTATTCTCACTAGATAAAATAGCTAATAACTCAACAGAGTTATTTGGAACTCTGCTAAAAACTTGAGAGATAACAACTTGGTTTTTCTAATCATTTAATTAATGTTTTAAACACTTTGTTCAAGTTAATAGAATTAAAAATAAAATGTTGAACATTTTGAAGACTATAGCACTTAAATATTAAACAGTAGGTAGCACTAACTGCGATTACTTTGTTATCCACAAGAGGGAGAGCTTATATTTAGTAATGGTCTTAATTTTTTTTAACTATAGTTTTCAGTTCAGGTGACATGAAGGGCAAAGGACAAAATGACGAGATGTGTGTTAATCATGGTGACCCAGTATTCAACTTAATCTAATTTTTAAGCAGTCTTAATTAAATCGAGTTTAAAAATATATATTTAGACACTGTTTTACACTTATGTTTATTTTATTTTATATGCCTAGCTATTTTAAAGTGCTTGGTATTTTGATATCCTAACATTATCATGGGTGTTTTCTCCAAGTCAGTTATTCATTTACCATGTCATACCAATAGTGAACTATTTTTAAACTGTATTATTGATGTCATAACATGTGTGCATGAATTAGCACATGTGCAGTGATTACACTAAGTGCTTTATAATGTGACTAGATCTTTGGAAAACATACCAAATGCCCAGAATTGGACCTAGCAACCATCAGTTCTCTTCACACTAAGACTGTCTCCTGTGTCAAACATTAATTGTAGCAAATATCTCTGACATTTACTGGTGAAGTAGTAGTGGTTAACTAATTTTTGTAATGTAAATATTTCATGTCTTCAAAAATCTGTCACTTTTAGTGTGCTAAAGGTTATCCAGTGATGTTCACAACAGATTTTTCTACAAAGCAGTATAAAGTTTGTTGTGCTATTTTGAAAGAATTATAGTCTGAATAGAATGAGAATATTTTAACAAAAAAGGCATTTAACCTTACACAATTCACGATAATTGATATATCTGTTGCTTCTCTAATTAGGATATTAAATTTAGATTTTAAGAGGGTTATCACCTTGAAGTTTTGTATATGGCTAGGCAAAATTGAAGCAAGAGTTGACATGTTTGGTTAGTTTGATTTCCTTTCTACTAAAATTATGCTGTATCACTGAGAAGCAGTATGGTTGTTTAGATGCTATGAGATCAGCTATTTTTATATTTAATATTTGGGTATTCTTGTACAACAAACTGAGAATATGTGCTGAAGATTTCAGTCTATTTAGTTTACAATTAAAAATCTAAAGAAGAAAGTCATCAATATTTGAGTAAAAATATTTAATAGAAAATAAAACCTTTCAAAATTAGATTTAAAATCATTTCTATTTCCTCAGAGAATTGAGATAAAATATTTTTAATTATAAAAATTTTAAAGTTTTTATTTGTTCCATATAATCCTCCCTCTGTAGTTTCTTTTTCCTTATGAGGAAATCATCTGGCTCTTCATGTCTTATGCTGTCATGTCACATTGGTTTAGAACCAACAGTATGAGACAACCCAGTCAAACATAAAGAATGTAATGTGTGAAACCTAAATTTTATTTTAATGTGGATTTGGGTATATATTTAGCAATCAATACATCATTTCAATTTACAATGTCAAAGTAATCAAAAGATAAATACAAATTTTAAATGTACTTATGATTGTAACTTTATTCTTGATCAGATTTACAAATGAAGAGCATATTCCTTACTACTTATAAATTATATTAAAACTACTATCCATAAATAAATAAGTAAATAATAAAATATCAATTCTGAAACCCATAGGAACACTCAGTGATTAGAATATTTCTTTTTTTTTAACTTTCTGTTTAATGCAGTACAGTTAATTGCTAGAAATCAGGAGGATGATGTTCTTAGAATTCTTAGAATTTTTCATTTTATATCTTTCAGTTTAATTTACATCATCACAGAACTAAGAGGAGCAGAAATGTAGATCTCATTTCCATTTTAAAGTTATTCCTTTTTGTCTATAAAAAGAACGATGAATACTAACTTCTTTTTTTAAAAAAACCTGTATTTCAGTGATAATATGCAACATGCATACTGGGAACTAAAAAGAGAAATGTCCAATTTACATCTGGTGACTCAAGTACAAGCTGAACTACTAAGAAAACTGAAAACCCCAGCTGTAATCAAGAAAGGCAAGTCACTGTTTATCAGAAACTATTGATTTCAGCTAATCTGCTTGAAGAGCAGCTAGCTATTGTATCTTATCAAAATCTCATCAAATGAGTTTGATAAGCCAAAGTACATGTAGTGTGTTCACAGCCTACCCATTCTCTGCTTTGGCTTCAGTTTCATACTGGTCAACTTCACACATAGAGGTGTTGCTGATGTGTTTTTTCTTCAGTACTGTATTCTTTTCCCCTTGTGGCTTTTCTCAGCCAAGTGTTGCTTATGTGTATAAGGCTGAGGTGTTAAGTTTGCTCTAGTTGACCTTCTACCACAACTACTTCATGTATTTTTTTTTAAAAAGCCCAAAAGCAATTTTCATTCCAGTAGTACAAAATGTACCAAAGACCTCGCTTTTCAAGTTGTTTTCAAAACAATAACTTTGATTATTTGTTTGCATTTTTTAATAAACTTAATTTTTCTAATAAGGATAGCTTATTAGATGGGAGGCTAAGTGCATCACCCTGTTCCCTTCAACCAAACAAAAATTTTCATTGCCTTGACTTTCATATTTCACTGCTTCAGTTTTGTATTAGCTAGTATGGGCTACTTTTGCCAAAGCAGTTTTTAATACCTTGGAGAAAAATCAATGAATGCCTTTGTGCCTACTATTACACAATAGTTTCATTTCAAAAAAGTAGTGTTCTATAAATTTGAATATTACTTTTTAAAGGAATGAAATTACTTTTTAAAAAAATAATCAAATAATTTAAAATTGCTATTTGTATTCTCATTCATGAGAGAATTGTTTTATAAATAAGTTTTCCCCGGAGTGTTTTAGTGAAGGAAAACATTACATATTGTGAAGGAAAATTGCATTCAGAATTCCTTTTAGTTCAAGAGAACTGGTTACTTAAGATTGAGGCAAAATAATACAGTGTTCTATGGTCTCTATATGAAAAACTACAAGTAGAAGAACACAGTTTTGCAGTGAGTTTTCAGTGTGGTTCACATGATAAATATTAACTTCCAAAGAATAATAAAGAAGAGCTTAGAAGTGGCTTATCTTTTATTCCTTCTTAGTTGGTTGATGATATATCTTCTGATGCTTGGGACTATAAATTTACCAGTGTATTTCCTTTGACAGTGATAGGCACAGAGTCACCACTCCTTATCACAGAGCGCATTGTTTTAATGAGTAGGCAGAAATAAGACTATAGATCACTGGGTGGTGGTGCTTGGTTTTTTTCCCCCCTGACCTATATATATTACCTTTGTCCAGAAGCTGAACGTTATTAATTTCAGATATCCCCCCCTCCCCCGCCATTCATCTTCCCAAGAAAAAAAGACAATGTGCTTATTTCATAATGTGATTCAGTTTGTCCTAAACTATGTGGAGTCAAGCCTTAGTTCTAATTGGCCATCTTGGGTTAAGTATACATTTATCTCTCAACCCTGATAAGTTGAGTTAGAAGTAGAGGAGAAGCCCGTATTACCAATGTGCTAGCTGTGGCCAAACAGGGCAGTCTTAAGACTTAAGTCATTATTGTGTGTTTATAAAACACATTTTTTTTTCCTTTTTTAAAAAACTTTACCTATATTGTGACCACAGCAGAATTTAGTTGCTCTTATGTGTATATTAACAAGAAATGGAATTTACAACTTTTATTTAAACTGCTTTATCCAGAAAAAGCCTTTGAATGTATATTAAAACTTCATTTGGCCCCTAACAATTAAAAACAGGACTATTTCTGAAAATAAAATATACTGTTGGAATACCCATGGAGAAACCTTGAATAAAGCAAAGGAATATTATATTTAACTAGAATGTGAGAACAACTTTCTCAGTTCCCACTTGTACACAAATGATCTTTATAAGCCTTTGCTAGTCACATAAATGACCAAGAGCAGGATCTTTTTTTGCATTTTAACTTTTATTAGTTTACAACTTTTTTAAATACGCAATTCTTCGTCTGTTAATGGCTCTGTGATGCAGGGAGGACGTGGTTTCTGCATCCATTTTGCATACAAGGAAAGTGACTCCTGAAGCAGTGGCTGACCTACAGGCAGTGTCAGTTAATAGGTGATCCAGGATTAGAACTCAGATTGCATGTAATTTATCACCAAATCACAATGTCTCAGTGATCATCATACTAACTTGGAAATGTAAATTTCATTACCAGTTCCAGGATTTAGTCACATTACTGAAGTATTATATTTTATGATCACAAATGTCATGAGAACTGACACTTATTTAACCTGTGCTTTCTTTTTAGCCTGCACACCAGTAGGATGCATGGAAGACCTCAGGAAGGATGGCATGAAACTGCACTTGACGAATTTCACTGCGGCATACAAAAGACATCCTCCTCTCTCACCAAATGGCAAAGCTCTTTGTCATACTACATCTTCTCCTTTACCAGGAGAAATAAAGATTTTATCAGAGAAAGCAATTCTCCAATCATGGACAGATAATGAGAGATCCATTCCTACTGATGGTACAGACTTTCAGGAACACAACTCTTATGGCAGAAATTCTCTGGAAGATAATTCCTGGGTATTCCCAAGCCCTCCTAAATCAAGTGAGACAGCATTTGGAGAAACTAAGAGTAAAACTTTGCCTTTACCAAACCTGCCACCATTGCATTACTTGGATCATCATAATCAAAACTGCCTTTATAAGAATTAATTCTGAAGAGATTCATGATTTGATCATGAGGACACTCGGTGGTTCTCCTAGGAAGTTATTTAACAAACTGAAAGTGGGCTTTAAAATTTTGTGGAGTTTCAGTATATACATTGAAACATGCTATACGGTATTATGTAGTTGATTTTCCAGTATCAAAGAAGAGTACCCTCCAGCTCCATATTCTAAGAATCAGATATATGCTACTACTAATTTATAAACTTAAGGTGTTTCAAAAAGACAATTCTACCTTTGATAACAATTATAAAATTTTGCCTCAGATAAGAAGGGAAGTGGATATTTTTAGACATGGTTTTACAAAGTATGTGAAAAGCTTAAATATCTATTCATGAAAATAAAAGGAAGCTTTGAATACAGGAAAAAAAAACCATGTTCATTGGTTCAGATTTGCGTAAAGGAGCAAATGGCAATGTGAATAAGTTATATTTTTATTGACTCTTTGATGCATAGAGATATGAAATATAATGGAATAAAAATGCCTAGGTTATTGTATCTCTATGGCATTGTTTCAGAGGTTAACATTTAAATAATCAAACTTTAGAATTGCAGTTTGAGTTCTAAGACCATTGAAGCCAACCCTGTCCCAGTACATTCAAGTCCTAAATTAAAAAGATGATGAAATAGTTAAAAACTATATGGTGTGTGAATAAACTATTATAACCTTGATCATCATTCAGTTAGAAGTAGGTCTAATCTGTCCCTCCAGTGGTCCATAATGAAAATTTAAATGTGTATAACTGTATAGTCATTATCTTCAAAGGAAATACAGCTGCTTGTTGTATAGAGCAGTTTATAAATTGTTAGACTTTGTTTTGAAATGCAGTATTTGAGAAGGTGATTTTTTAATTAGAAAATTTCACTCTAGAACTATCAGCAGCACTGATATAGTACAATCATGAAATATCCCCAAACTCATTCTAACAGTTAGTCATTTGTAAACGAGTGAGGAAATAACAAAGGTGGCTTCACAGGAAAATTGATCTAATTTCTTTCAAGGCAGAGATATTAATAATATCAGTAATAATAAATTACGTGTTTCATACACCTTTTCTCTAGGATACAGTGTTTCACATAGGGAGGACTTTATCCTTTTTGATAGTTCATATCTTAAATTTGAAAGAGTACCACAGATCTTTTCCATATTATTGAATAGCATTCATACATAGACAATGTTCACCATTCGTCAGATTTTTGTCTTTCTATTATCTTACTCACTTATTCAAGCTTGTCTGTGATTAATGGAATTGAAGTCAGATGCTGGAATTTATTCTGACCAACGAACACAGCTGACTCAAGGGAATACAGTCTTCTGCCAAGTAATAGAATGAAATCCAATATGCATAAAACAAATATAAGACTCCAGGCTTTAGCTGAAAGAAGCAACTACCTGTGTAATAACACAGCAGCATAAACTATTTCTCATGTGGCTGCATAGGCTGTATATTATCTCTAATCTCTAATGTGGCTTACTGGTTTGCCTTTTTTAAAACCAAGATAGGAAATTTCCCTTCGTAAAGAAAGTCTTATGAGATAATGGCTTGATTAATGTTCTGAACAATGCCAAGAAATTGTTTAATTAAAATTATTTTTTGTTTTAAATGGAAGTGGATGTGAAATAATGTCTTTGCTTATGTACCCCAAGGTCTGGTACTAATTGTTAGTTGTTAATTTGATTCCTATAATCAACATATGTCTTGTTAAATGGACTTTGGAGAAAATTCCCTCCAAAGAAGAGTGATGATAGCAATCAAACAGGTATGCTAGAAATTCAATGACTGATGTTCTTAATAGTAAGTGCTAAATATGCGTAAGACTTTCGTAAGAAAATATTAATCAAAAATATTTACTCACAAATTTTTAAATAGATCAAGTTCTCATTAAGATTCAAAAATGATAAAATTAGCCCATCTGTGGCTTATGATGTTTAAAATGGAAAATTTTATGTCAATCTCATACTACCCTAAACACTCCAAAGAGCTTCCAGTGAACATTTCTTTAATCTTAGATTTCTTTTTATAAGATAACCCAGTTCAACACATCTATAACTCAACAATATAGACTAAATAACAAAAAAGCCACATTTCCTTCCTCTTAACATATCCCTTATTAGCTTGAGGTAGAATTTCTCTAAAAGGAAGATTCTTTTATTGAGTTGCTGCCAAAATGGAACTGAATTCATATGTAGAGCAGTGACCATACCTATGTGAAACATTAGAAAGTAAGTGGGGGAATTCAGACTTAAAAAGCTAAATAATTGAATCATGTAATAGCAAAGTGATCTCATCCAAAAAAGCTACTTGGAAAAGGTAAATTTTAAAGGATAAAATCCTGTGAATTGTTACTTACAAACAGAATATAAGCCAAAGGTACTGGTGAGTAAGCAAAGTACAACTGCTTCAATCCAGTAAGTAGACTTGAGTGTAGTGAGGCATAAATAAAGTCTACAATGAATGGTTTTGTTTTTGCTATGAGAAAGGAGGATGAGTGGAGGATGTGATATCTACATAAGTAAATTTTCCACATAAAATTGAAGTTTCCTTGTGTAAAACCCTTTTGTTGATGTTGTGGATTTGATCCCTAACATCAACAAAAACAAAAAAATCTGAAGTTGGCTACTTTAAGTTAAAATAGTCATTAGTCATAGACTGTATATTTCTACCAGCTTCTGTAACTGTTTTGCCTTTTCTCCATTTGAGTCATTAAAAAAAAAAAGAAGGTTCTGTGCTTTAGGAAATGCACCAATATCAGAAGGCCAATGGAGGAATGTAGGCTTTCTGGTCCCTATTCTGTGTGGTCTCTGGATTTTGATATTTGCTTCATTTTTGTCTCCTCTACTAATCTCCCTCCTTTTGATCTGTGGTCTGGGGAAAATGTTTCTTTGTATTTCAAATAAGAGTAAAATCGTTCTTTGAGTGTTTAACTCAGAGTATGAGTAAAGTGTGAATGTGAACATCCATTGATTCTTCAGGGGACTATTGCATTTAAATTATTAAGTCCTTTTTTTCCTGTTCATCTGTTTCATGGGATTGAGACCAAAGTTAAATCTTGTTTTGACAATTAAATTTGTGATTTTAATGAGGGCTGTGGAAATATAAAATGTACTCATCTGTAAACTGGTTACAGTGGCTGTGGTGCAGAGCTAATAGTTCATGGGGGAAGAAATGACTTTTTAATATTAAGTCAACCTGGGCCCAAATCATGGCATTGGGACAGAAATTAATAACACTTCCTCCTGAGTCCACTACTGTTACAAGGTTTATTCACCCTCATAAGGATGACTTTTTGAAATGAAAAGATATTTTCAATAGTCAATGTTAACTTGATCAAGAAACAATTTCAGAAAAAAATTTCCATCAAAGAATATAAAATTAATTTACATGTACTTATCTGTGCTTTCAAATAAACTTTACTACTTACCTAACTACCAATTAGAAAACATTTACCAGATCTGAAGCACTGTCCCATACGCTCTGTATACTTGTTATACTCAGTAAATTCTCACAACAGTTTGAGATTCACTTTCACAGTTGCAAATGGTTAATAGGTTGTGGAACTTCAGGATTCTGGTTCCTAGCCATTCTGCTATACTGCCTAGTTATTATCAACACCTTTGAAAGTTGTTTCTGCTTTCATTTAATACTTTCGATTCCTGTGATTAGCCATTTGCCTATAGAATGGAAGAAGGTATTGTCCATATGGAACTCTGGAAATCACTAACACTGTTTATAGAAATATAATTGTGGGAAAGTTTGTGAAAGATCCAAAATGATTAGGAAAACCATATCTCATTCCAGCATTTATTCCTATCATATTTAATAAATCAACTTTGAAATAAAGATCTTTATTTCATATAAAATTAATATTTTCATAATTAGAATAAAGCAAACATGTTCTTGAGTCCATTATTTCAGATGATATATATTATAAAAGACTGCCATGAATATGAGATTTCTGTCATCTGTCTACATGCTTGTAGGAAGCTTCTGTAGCCTTTTCTTAGTAGGAATTCCAGTTTTTCTGAATTCTTCCCTTTCCTTCAGGTATTCCATTTTGCATTCTTCATAAAAAGCTGGATCATTGTAGCTATAAGAAGGAAATGAAAATCTTTTTAAAAATTAGTAACTTTTCAGGCAATAGACAGGCTTACTTCAATGATAGTCAGATATCCAGTTCTTCAGGTTCAGTCTTCAGCAGCAGACTTTTATATATATATTTTAGAAGCAGACTTTTTAATATATTGGTCACAAAAAGGTGTGAACATTAAGTTATCAAATTAATAAAAATATAAAGATTCTGTTGTTTACATATTAATAAAAAGATTCTTTTAGAGCACAATCACAGAATTGAGCAATGAGAAGCACAGCTCCTATCCTGAAGGAACCTATGATATTATAGGGCAGACAACTAAAGACTGAACTACAATTAAGTATAAAAAGTGCTGTGACAGATATGACCCAGTACACCATAGAAACGAGGAAAAAGTAATGAAGGAATGCTTGAGATGTAGGACCAACAGAAATCCACATAAGTGGCACACAGATGAAGAAAAACTGGGATGCATGAAGAACTGCAAGTGGATTGCTACCACTACAATGGATTACACAGCAGAAAGGGCCTGATATAAACGGGGAATGTTCAAGGACCAAAAAATTATTGGCAATTCATAGCACACTAAAAAATTAAAATCTGAAGGCAACAGGGCATGATTAACAGAAATCAAAATATTGAGTCTTTGGATGAACCTGCCAGCACATATTGCAGATAGGCTAAAGGGAGTAACAAGGTTAGAATCAGGTTGTCCAATAAACTATTAAAATAATTCAGGCAAGAAAGAATGGGGGTCTAGGCCGAATGAGCTGTAGGAGTGAAAAGGAAAAATTAGATCTGGTGAGACATAGGAAATTACCCACTGGAGTTAGGAGACAACTCTTAATTCACAAAGACAAGATGGAGGTAGAGCAAAAGGGGATCAAGTTCAGTTTGGGACCTGAAGAAAGAAAAATTTCATGATCTATACATTTAAGTAATCCATGGATACAAACTGAACTTTCTCAGAATTAAGAATGAGAGGAAAACCAGGGGAAATATCAACTTTAAAAGAGTAGGTTAAGGAAGAAAAAATTGGGAAGTACAAAGAAATGTTGGAGAAACAAAAGAGTCATCAGGGATCAGAAGAGAAATTTAAAAAATGATTGCTAGAGTAAGGTCAAGTCAAAGAGCACGACTTGTTGGATTTGACTATCCAGAGTCTCCAGGAGTAAGATTCAGTGGAGTCAAGGCAGAAATCATATCACAGTATGTCAAGGAATAAAGGTGAGAGGTAGAAATAAAGGAGCACAAACCACTAACATTTCAGGATGTCACAGAGTAGTGATTACATTCATGGAATGTCAAATTAAAGCAGAGCATTTTCTTAAAGATGAATCTTTCTTGAGTATTCTGGGTCTAAAGTCAAGTAAAATTTCCCTTAACTTTCCATTCACATCCTTTGTTTTTTTCACTGCTTCTCTCTTTTAAACCAACAGAAGCAGCTGCCTCTCTTTCAGACCCCTTCCCGACCCCTTTCCCAAATGCACTGGAACCTATTATTTCCTCATGTTTTGAGGGGATGTGAAATAGATTCACATGATTAATATTCAGGTAACAAAATAAAAACCAATCTAATAACAAGTACAGAGCAATAAGAGCTAACATTTACTGAGTACCTACTACGCTGGGCACTGCAGTAAATGTGTTCACATACAGCACTTCACAATCACTCCAGGTAGAAGCCTCCCTTCTTAAAGTGAGGGACTTTGTCTGAGGTTACACAGCTAGCTAAAATCACTGACTCAAGCTGAGCTCAGACTGCCCTCTCTGCAGTTTATGTTCCTGTCTTCTCTAGAACCACCCTATCTGGAGCGAGGGATAATATGTCAAGCTAATTACTATGATGACTGAATTGGAGGTTAAAAAAAATTCTTCATCACTATGTAAAACAAGTGCAGTCACATGAAGTTTAACTGATTATTTATTAAATATCTCTTAGATGCACTAGGAAACAAAACTAGAAGAACAAATACATCACAGAAAGAACTCCTCTACAGTAAAGTGCTTAGTACTATTTCTGGCCCCAAATTAAAGAGTTGCTATGGATATTAACTTGAGAAAAAAATGAATATTGTTTCCTCATCTATAAATGTAGAGATGAGTTTAGATGATCTGTAAAGTCTCATTTGCAGATTCTAAACCCATATGTTTATATATACATAATTTGTTATTTAAAAAAACATGGGATTCAGATATTTATTATTTTTTTAGTCCCCTAAGAAATATCATACCATACTGACACACATACTTCACAGGCTTAAGAAGCAGAGTATAAAAGTAAATAAGAGTTTGCCAAAATTAAGATCTCACAACTATCAACAGTACTTTCTAAAATATTCTGCAATATTATCTGTCAATAAGGATAATAAAAGAGATAAAACAGAAAGCACCTGCATTCAAAAATCTGCATACTTTCACTTAAGGTTTTAAGGAACTACAATGAAATACTGGTGAACATGACATGCTATTTAAAAATTATCTGATTAACTTCAAAAATCTAAATTTTGTGTTTTCTGTGTGATTCATTGCAACTCTTCTAGGGATTAAAATTATATAAATCATAATGCTTTCAAAGTTCTCAGAGTTATTCTAATTCAGTTTCTATTATGAAATAAACAAAAATCAGTCAATACTATATTCTACAAACCAACCTGTCCATGAAAAGGGATTTGTTAGGTCATATGCAAAGTCATATATTTTTGTTTGCTGACATATTTTTA
Organism: Glaucomys volans; assembly: GCA_020662805.1. Lineage (NCBI taxonomy): Eukaryota > Metazoa > Chordata > Mammalia > Rodentia > Sciuridae > Glaucomys > Glaucomys volans. Next base: position 56,526 of record JAJEJO010000233.1, read on the forward strand.
ATCAGACACAATGTTGACAAACAACTTGAAAAAAGTCTTTCATAAATACACTGTTTTTTTTCTTTTAGATTAACTTTCAACATGTTGAAATTTTAGATTTAACCAAAAAGTGAGGAATTTGGTTGGGAGAGGTACAGAATTTATTACCTGTAATCAGTTAAGTCACAAACACACACACAGAAGCACAAACAGAGGTAACTACTTACTAAGCAGTTAGACAGTCTTTCAATGCAGAATTTTCTTTCCGGCATTTTACTACCATAAGGATGCCAGAGTCCTTGCAACATCTGGTAAAATCTGAAATTTAAAAATTTGAAACAGAAAAATAACTTGAAATTATATCAATAAAATTTTAATAGCTCTAAATTATTAACTGAACATTATGTGAACTGTGCCCTGCACACAGTACATGATCAACAAATTACATGCACACTAATAAAAGGCAGAATAAGATGAGTACTGTTCACTTTGTAGAAACAAATGAAATTTGTTTAAGGGAGACAAGACTGCTAGGTAAAGGTGAGAAGGTTACCTCGAGACAGAATGTAGATTCTGAGTAGCATTTCTAGTATGAAAAGGGCATGTTCTAGGGGGAAAAAATACTTAAGGAATCAAAGGGGAATTGTTTCCAAAGACTGACGTCCAGGCTCATGACGTCCAGTACATGACTGTAGTGGTGGATCCCAACCTGATGGCATCAAAGTATCCCCTTTCCTTTAAAAAACCTAGTAATAGTACCATAACTTCTAGTATTTCATTCCAAATCAGCTCTAGATTCCCCAGAAATTTCAAATGGTTTTCTGTTAAATTTTCCATTCCAGTATCTTACCTTTTAAATTGCATTAAGTATCTACCTTTTCAGGACTATCAACCCAGGAAAGTTTGGTTCCATATTCTGCCCACAGTGGGACCACTTGCTACTCTGTCTTGTGTTAGGTCAGAATCAATCCTACCATCCTGTCCACATGACAGTGTGCTTTTGCTCTCCACTATTTGCAGCCACATTCCTGAACTATTCTGGCCCTTCCTTCTGACCCTCGCTGCTTCAGTTCTAGGCTGTGCCACATCTGATCTGCTGTCAAGTAACCAGCCATTTCCATTTCAGATTTTAGAACATGGCATTGGTTTCACAAAGAAGCTGGAAAAAAAAAAAAAAAAAAAAAATTCCTCAATATCTTTTATAACTTTATATGATAAAGATTTCCCTCATTCCTTGAGTTATACATTATCCTTCCAGTTACTGAGGAACATAAATTATTGATAATTTTCAAAAAGCAGACAGGAAACTCAAGAAATCTTCATGAGGCTACATACCTATAATAAGTAACAAAAATACTTTTAAACCATAAACAACCAAAAATGATTAAGATTTGTTAAATGTGTAAAAAAAAATCATTAGAGGGACTTTACCAGGACAAAAGCACTACAGCATAGCTGTGTATCCACATGCAAAAAATTATGGAATAGGAATAATGACAAAGAATGCAAGAAATGATTTTAATTCAAATAATTTAATGTGCATGATTACATGAAATTTTGTGATATGTAATATTCCCCTTTAGAGTCACACAGAATTAGCTCCCACTGCTTTTCCTGTTCACTAAGAGCAGCACTCCCACCTTCACTTTTGTTCCCGCACCAGCCTCTTAGACTTAATCTCATTGAGTATCTTTTTCCCCAACTATAAATGTTCTGTGCAGATGAGTTAGGCAAACAGGCCAAATCAATCCAATGGAAATTGCCTTGTGTCCTTCAACTACGGACTTCCTACAACTTAAAAGGCAAAGCAAACCTGCAGCCAGTTCACTTTCAGTAGAGACACTAAGGAGTGGTCATGTGGCTATCAAAAAGTCCATTAACTTTCACTTGAAATGCCTATCTCTTCCTACATGTTAATTTTTCTACTTCTAATGATGTATCAAGATGTTAAGATTATCCCAAATAAAAACATCAGCAATACTCAAAGGAAATGTGTACACAAAGTTAATCCAGAATTGATTAAACTGGATAAAACCTTTTTTGGAGCTGAATTCCCACCTTACCCTTACTGTCACCTCCTTAAACTTACTTAGAAGACAGATAATGGCATCATGAATGCTGCCTAAACTATCCTAAAGACAATAGGATGAATTGGACATAACTTTCCTTTGCTCATATATGAATACACGACCAATCTAACTCCACATTATGTACAACCAGAAGAATGGGATCCTAATTGGAAAGGGTTGTACTCTGTGCATACAGTATGTCAAAATACACCCTATCGTGTATATGTAAAAACAAAAAGAAAAAAGAAAAGATCCTAGCAGACCAAACCACAGTCCTTTTCTGGAAAACACACACACACAATGACTGTACCAAAAGTCTATCTTTTGGATTAAAAAGAAAATATTTTAATTTGAAAATTTCAACATAGAATGCTTAGGCATTGCAAACTTTTAAGAATTGTTTTCCCTAAAATGCAGTTCAAAACTACACTAAGTTTTCATCTCACTCCAGTCTGAATGGCAATCAAGAATACAAAAAATAATAAATGCTGGAGTGGATGTGGAGAAAAAAGAATACCTTTACACTATTGATAGGATTGTAAATTAGTACAACCCCTATGGAAATCAGTATGGAGGTTCCTCCAAAGCCTAGGAATGGAAACCACCATTAAGACCCAGCTATATCACTCCTCAGTATTTATCCAAAAGAAACTCAGCATACTCTGTGTGTGTGTGTGTGTGTGTGTGTGTGTGTGTGTGTGTGTGTACACACAATGGAGTTTTATTTATTCCTAAAGAAGAATGCTGGAACTTGAGATCATTGTGTTAAGCAAAATAAGCCAAATTCAGAAGGTTAAGAAGTCATGTTTTCTCTCATATTTGGAAGCTAGAAAGAAAAACGGAAAAGAAAGGTGGGGGGAGTAAGTCTCGTGAAAATTGAAGGGAGATTAGTAGAGGAAAGGGAAAGGGAAAGGAGAAGGGGAAAGGGAAATAATGGGGAATGATACTGGCCAAATTATATTGTGGTACTGTGTGCACATACAAATATATAACAGCAATCCTCACCATTATATACAATTATAATGAACCCATAAAACAATGGAAAAAAGATGTTTTCCCTAATATTAATAAAAATGCCATTAGTAAGGAACTGATAGAAGATGGCATTTATGTGTTCTGATTATATTAAACACATAGTCTATATATTTTCACACTTGTCCAAATCTCTTCTGGAGTAGTTGTGACTGGCCTGAAGCCTCAAGCTGTTTATAAGGTTTTTGTCATTTGTTTAGCAACAAGATTTTAATGAGGATCCTTCTTTCATCCTACATTAGCACACAATCATATAATAGTGATGTCACTAATATTGCAAACTGATTTCTAAAATGGTATTCTGAAACAACTCTTATAACTGCTTCTTTCAATTTTATGTTAATTGTTAAAGATAGTGTACAACTGATTCTTCCAATAAATTAATTTTAATTATTATTAAAGACTATGCAAATAAAATTTCATTCAATTAAAAATAAGGTAATGAAAATAAGTATCAGTAAATAGAGTAGCAATGTGGATAAAGTATTAAGTTATTTGAAAGCTTAAAGGAATAACTCAAGATCTCTCTTTAAAATATCAAGAACATGAAATTCTGATTTTCTTTTTTTCAACCTTTAGTATCATATAATAAAGCATTGTTAAAACTATTCTTTGGATAAATAAAATCTGGATTAAAAACATCGAGGAAAACACTGAGTTTAGCCTATTATAACAGTCTAAATAATCATTCATATTGCAATTAGATAATAGTATCTTATAAAATTTCCAATTTACTATATGAAAAAACTTGGTAACAATATAAAAACTTATGTATGTAAAAAAACTATGTAAAAGCAGTAGAAAAATAATGAATTGAAATAAATTGTGTTTTAAATCAATTTATGGTACATCTGAATTTTTCTTTTTTTTTTTTTTTTTCTTTTTGGTGCTGGGGATTGAACCCAGGGGTGCTTAACCACTGAGCCACATCCCCAACCCTATTTTGTATTTTATTTAGAGACAGGGTCTCACTAGTTGCTTAGGGCCTTGCCTTTGCTGCTGAATACATTTTAATATTTTACCTTCAATTATAAGCTTCCTTAATTAAGCCAATGATAAGTACTTATCGAGCAACAACTGTGCATGAAATAAGAAATATCAGACAGACACTTCTTCTTTTACATTTTTTCTCTGCACTTAGTGAGTTTCACACATATTATTTTGCAAATACAGTTATCCAGTTAGAAATAAAGCATTCACTGAGAATGAGTTTCAAAAGATACCAAGTTAAAAAAAAAATCCCTGTTATTTCACATCTCTGACTAGAACCACTGTTTACATCTCCATTGTGATTTTTTAAATAAATTTTTTCACAACTATCTTCAGATATAGCACTTATCTGTGACTTACCAGTAGTTTTCTTTCCTTAACCAGTAATTCTTAAGTGCTTATTATTTTCCCACATTACAAAAAGCACAGTTATATCTGGATAAAATATAATGTAGAATTTTTGCACACAAATCATATGCAATATTTCCATGACTACATCATCATAATGGCTTTCATTTTTAAACTGGGAATTTCTAATTAAATGAAAAATATTTAGGAGTTCCAGCTTATTAAAGATCATGGCAGAGTAGATTTCCAAATCACCCAAATTCATATAATATCTGCAAAAGAAAATCTTAAAAACTTGGAATAGAACCACCATTTGACCCTGTTATCCCACTCCTAGTTTACACCCAAAGGACAAAATCAGCATACTACAGTGACACAGCCACATCGATGTTTACAGCAGCTCAATTCACAACAACCAAGCTATGGAACCAATCCAGGTTCCTTCAACAGAAGAATGGATAAAGAAACTGTAGTATATATACACAATGGAATACTCCTCAGACATAAAGAAGAATGAAATTATGGCATGTGCCGGTAAATGGATGGAACTGGAAAATATCATGCTAAGTGAAGTAAACCAGTCCCAAAAAACAAAGGCCAAATGTTCTCTCTGATAAATGGATGTTAACCCATAACAAAAAAGGGTAGGGAGGGAAAATATAGAAATTAATTTGATTAGACAAAGGGAAACAAAGGGAGGGAGGGGCGGGGAATAGGAAAGACAGCAGAACGAATCAGACATAACTTTCCTGTGCTCATATATGAATACACAACAGTGTAACTCCATATAATGTTCAACCACAAGAATCAGATCAAAATTGTAATGGGTTGTACCCCATGTACGTAAAGTATGTCACAATACACCCTATTGTCATGTATATCTAAAAACCACAACTTAAAAAAAAAGAAAATTTAAGTACAAAACTTTCCCTATATAAAACTGGGTAAGAATAAGGTATTTTACTTTATTATGTATTTATAAATTTTTTTATTTAATTACTTTAAATATTTAAATAATTTTATTTACTATTTATTTAGTGGTACTAGGGGATTGAACCCAGGGTACTCTAACAGAAGTTCTGATTTATATACATTAGTTTATAAAACTATAAAACAATAAAAAACCTTTTATTTTTTTAATTCTGAGATAGGGTCTTCCTAAATTACCAAAGCTGGCCTTAAACTTGTGAACCTCCTGCCTCAGCCTCCCTAAACACTGGGATTTTAGGCATGTGCCACCACACTTAGCTAAAAAGATACTTCAAACACAATATAGGAAAGAGCTTTTGGTCAATATTGAATCAGAATAAGCTTTAAAAGTACAAGACTAAAAATGATAAAATTTAGGCAGGATCAAGAAGCCAACATTTAGTAAGATTTCCTTTCAAAGGTACCTGTAAATTTTAAATCTGTAATATAAATTTAAATCCAAAACTAAATTTTCTCAAGAGAAGTCTCTTTTATGTGAAGATTTCTGTAGTAAAAAGTCCAACGTCCGTCCCTGTAGACGATGCGTAAGTGCAGTGCTGCTCTCAGTAATCATCCTCCCTTCTGGAAGCTGCGAAGCAAAAAGCGCCTGAAGACAACAGGCAGTCACCCTCAGTTTGAGTTCACAAGTTCAATGCAGTGAAGAAGCCCTGAACCAAGGCAGAGACAATAAAGACAGCACTTCTGTCCGCTTTCTAATGACTGTAAGAAAGGCAACTAAGGCCACAAAGCACATTACTCTGCACAACCAACAGCACGGAAAGGACTTCAAGAGGTTCATGAAGAAGATTTTGTATATAGTTCTAAACTCACATACATTAGTTTATAAAACTATAAAACAAATTCCACCTGTGTCAGTGATTACAACTGTTTGGCTTTTGGAAAGAATCCAATATAAATTTTAGACAAAGCTAAATATTATAAATAAGACCAGACTAGATGAGAAATTAGTTAATTAGGACAAGTTCAATTAAGCTGAAAAAAGCGTATCAATGAGTCTTTTCCAGCAAGCATTCTAACCAAAAATAAAAGGAATTCCTTGAATTCTCCAATGGATGCTCAGAACTAATATCTCAAATGGAAGAACGTAATATGCACTGTTTACAATAAACATACATTGAAATAGTGGCCTCTTCATTGCACTCCTAGCTTTAAAAATATTTCAGTTTCCAAATATAAATCTATAATACTGCAGATGAGAAAGTATCAAATCATGTTACTACCTTAATGTTTTAGAACAGATCCATTTGAAGTATTTACATCAGCTTTTTATTTAATTTCCAAAATAGAGCACAAAAGAAAAAAATCACCTACACTCCTGCCTTCACAATGCAACAATAGCTAACATTGTTGACTATGTACTAGGCACGATCCAATGAGGTAATGGTTTGTAAGTATTAGGCAGACAGGTAATTAAAAAGTGCTAAGAGCCGACTTTCATACCTACTCTGAAAGTGTACGGAAGGGGCGGGTGGAAACACAGAATGGGAACCCCAGACATTCAAGAGAAAATTCCCACTTGCAGCACTTCTTTTTTTGGTGGTATGTGGAATTGAAACCATGGCTTCACGCACGCTATGCCAAATGTTCTACTACTGAACTATCGCTAGGCCTTTTCTACTTTATTAATTTATTTATTTAGATACTGGGGATTGAACCTAGGAGCAATCTACCTCTGAGTTATATCCTCAGCCCTTTTTATTTTGAGACAGCATCTTGCTAATTTTTCCCAGGCTGACCTCAAATTTGGGATCTTCTTACCTCATCTTCCTGAGTAGCTGGGACTACAAGTCCATGGGAAGTACTTTCAAGCTAAGATGTATATAGTGTGCTGGCTAAAGAGGAAGAGGAAGAATATTCCAGACAAAGGGACAAGCACAGGAAAAAGGTATGCAGATGAACAGCCATGTATGTTACAAAGAAAATTTAGAATGGTTGTAACATGCATTGTTAGGTTGTGTATGTGTTCATGTACACATGTGGTGGGCAAGAAGTGAAAGAGGAAAGACATGCACCAAGGGTGACCTTTAGATAGTGTTAAAATGTTTAGGCCTTGTCCTAAGGGTGATGGAAATTCTCAGAAGAGTTTTTAAAACTGGAATAGCACCATAATATTTTCCTCTGCAGAAAACTAAAGAATAGACAGGGGAAATAGGACTGAAAATAATAATAAAACTAGTTAATAAGTTAGTTCAATAACCCAAGTAAGAGATGGCAAAGGGGTTAAAATGGCAGAGGAAGTGAGAATGGGAAGAAATGAATGAATACAACTGAAATGTGAGAGAATTAACGGAACTTACAATATAATTAATTGTGAGGGTAACAGATGTAGGATCTGAACCAAGTTGGGAGATGATGTTTTGATACTGTAAGGATGACTATCATGACTTATTCCTTCTGGAAGGAAGGAAGGAAGGAAGGAGGGAGGAAGGGAGGAAGGGAGGCAGGGAGGGAGGGAGGAAGGAGCAAAGAGGAAAGTTGACACATTTTTAATAAAAATACATTCTATTTTGCAATTATCAAATAGGTTCTTTGAACCTTTGTAGAAAGCTATGAAACAACATAAAACAGTGACCTTATTTTCCCTACATCTTGTCACAGTTTCTTTCAGTATAAGCATCACTGCATCATGATTTGTCAGTTACAGAATGATGGAACTGCCCAGGATGATGCAACATTGAGATAAACTTTATTAATACATGATTTTCACTTTAATTCTCTAATGCATATTGTTCATGAAGATAAAAAAAGTAGTTTTTCAAATTTTTTGGCTTTCACTCAACATAGTTGAGATTTGAGGGGTTTTTTTTCATGTTCTGCCTATGTTGAGCAGAATAATAGTGCCTGAAGACATTCAAGTAGTAATTCCTAGAATGTGTGAATATATTAGGTTTCCTAGCAAATGGGAATTAAGATTACAGATGGAATTAAGGTTGATAATCAGCAGATTTTAAAATAGATTATCCTAGATTATCTGGGATGGCCCCAAGTAATCACAAGCATCCTTAACAGTGAAAGAGAGAGGCAGAGGAGAGAAGAGATATAATGGTGGCAGCAGAGTGAACGGAGATAACTATCTTGCTAGCTTTAAAGATGGAAGAAGGGAGACACCAATCAAGAAATGGAGACATCTCTGGAAGGTGAAAAAGGCAAAGAAATAGATTTTGTCATAGAGTTTCCAGAAAGGAACAGCTCAGCCAATATCTTGACCTTAACCCAGTCAGAATTTGTCAGAATTTGGAACAACAGAATATAAGAAATACCATAAATGTGTGTTGTTTCAAACTACTAATCTTGTATAATTTGTTATAGTAGCAATATAAAACAAATACATTTCATAAAGAAAAAATTACCAGAATATGTTTCACAATTATTAAATGAATTAGAAGAATGTGAAGAAACTAACAGCAGCAGCACTCTGGACTTCAATGATGGTGAAATTGATCATATAATGACACAAACACAGGCTATGAGTCTTCAGTTGACAATAGCCTAGATGAGTTTTCTCAAAATCAGGAACTAAAAAGTGAGTAATATAATTTTAAGGACAAAAAGGAAGTATAGTATTCTCATTCCATTAGTCATTCAACAGAAGTGTCTTTTTATACAGCATTATGTAACTAAAAACAGTACTATCTCATTACACTAAAAGGATGTATACAGTATTCATCCATCTTTTATGTTTTCTGTGTGCTGAAATGTACTTGATCAAAATGCTCAAGGAAGGTGTATAAACAAAGGTGATCAGGAGTACATAGTATTTATAATATTTGTAAGTTTAAAAATGAAAACGTCTTAAAATTATGGGGTAAGAAAGATAGTCATCATCACTTCAGCAAAAACGAATCAAAATGTTTTCAAAAATATCACATTTTAAAGATGCAAGTACCAGAAAAACAAGCTTAATGGTAAACTAGAACCTATACATTTTAAATCTGAAATTACAAAATAGATATATTCCAAGTTCATGATAAGCAGCCAGTTGGATTCAAAGGACACTGATCAAATATAATTTGTTCGAAATACAAAAAACATGGAATAAAACTTAGGGCTAATTATGACTAAATTCTCATTAAAACTTCTAAAGACAGCATCCCTTTATTCTTTTATAAGTTATTTGTAGGTAATTTTGAAATATAAAACTAAATAAATGGTGTCCACTGGATGCCTATTTTTTCTGGGAGAGTTTCAGTTAAGGAAGGCTTGATCACCAATGTCAAATGCTAAGATGTATTACTAAAATGAGAAGAGAAAGGCACCCATCAGCTTGTAAATCTCATATTGCTATCCAGAAATACCTGTGAGGGCTTGGGACATAGCTCAGTGACATAGCTAGTGACTTGCCTAGCATGCATGAGGCTCAACCCCCAATACTGCAACAGAATAAAATAAAATACAAATCAGAAATATCCCTGATTCACATAACGCCAAGGAGGAGACTGGAATAAACAAAAGTCCTTACTTCTTATGTCTGATGCATTAAACACAGCCTTCATTTTCAATTCTCTAGGATGGTTATTCCTTTAAATCAAGTGGTCATTAAACATAAAATGCAGCTTCTAACTTCAATGTGTTTATCAAGTAGTTGTATCTTTGACAGGTCAACTTGGGTTAGACCTATACTGTGCAAAATGATAAGACTAGTCACATGTGGCTAGTGAGCACTTGAAATATGCCTAATCTGAATTGTACTATATTTTTAAGTATAAAATACATACTGGATTTTGAAAGCTTATGATAGAAGAGGAAAGCAAAATATTCATAATTTTACAGTAACTGCAGTTGAAAAGATATTTGGATATGTTACTGAATAAAATAAAATGCTGGCATTAATTTTACTTTTTTAAATTAATTACTCATCTTAAAAAGATTACTATATTTTTAAAATTATATATTTGGCTTGCATTATATTGCCCCATAAAACTTTCTGTGATGATGGAAATGTTCTCTGCCCTTTCTAGTAGTGTGGCCACTAGTCACATGTGGCTTCTAAGAACCTGAAATGTGATTAATGCAATTAAAAATTTGAATTCTTCATTTTAGTAATTAATTTTAATTAAATTTAAATAGTCACACATGTGGCTACCATATTAGAAAATGCAGCTGTAGACATTTTTAGTTTCCCACACTTAAGGTGAAATACAAACAGGCAGCTGGTGACGATTTGGCTCTCACTTGAATCTATCATCATTTTGGGCTTTAGCTTCTTTAGTTTTATCTTCTTTAGTTTTCCTTAAAGTGTATCTTTCCTTAAAGCATATTTTCAATTAAAATGCCTAATCAAAATAAAATACTTAAGGAAATAAAACCTAAAGTGCTACAAAGAATCATTCAGGAAACTTTTTACCTGTGTGGTATTAAAAACAGCTGAATAAATAGATAAGTGAACTAAATGAATGACTGTTCAATTTATAACTGACTTTCTACCAGACTTCTGTTGATTTAACTCACCCTCATATTTTAAAATATGGTTTTATTTAATAATCTCTCCCATTTACTCTCATCTAATTTCTCATCTAAATTTTTGACTGTTGTTTATCATCATCATTTCTTCAGTTCAGTTCAGTTCAGGTTGTTTTCAGAATTTGTCCAAAAACAAACTTCAGAACAAACTAGCAAAAATGTGTAACATAAAACTTGAGGGTTTCACAGAAATTAAATTTGACAGGGATAGTTAGATTCATTATTTCAGTTTATTAGAATATAATTTTAATAAGATTAAAATGTGATTCCTACAAGGAGTACTTAGTATGTAGTACTGGGAACATAGATGATTTCTATTCATAGAAAGTCAAATATCAAAGAAGCATTAGAAATTCTGAATAGTGTCTTAAGTAATTTTTAATTTATTTCTCCTTTAGAAGTAATCCTCTTAATTCAGGTGGCCTCTTTCTTGTTTTTCCCATTTTTCTATGTAATTTCATTACTATTTTTTCAAGTATTTTAAAGTGTCAATAATGAAGCATTAACAGCAACATCATAATGACAACTTAGATACACTGAATGTTTACTGTGTGCCTGACAATACACTAAGTACTTTATTAGCACACATAAATTTTACAGTCCCATTAAATATGCATATTATTACCTTCATTTGCCAGATGAGAAAACTGAGCTTTAAATAAGTTATATTTCCAAGATCACATAATGTGGCATGCAGACTAGCTTAAAACCAGGCCTAATAAGTACTAAGACCCCACTTACTCCTTTCTATGACACGAACCCAGGAAAAAACTCTATACCTACTAGAAAATTATATTCCTACAGAATAGAGACTAACTCAGGCCTGTTTTTTCATATGATGTCACAAGACAGACCTGGCAATCAAGGGGCAATGGCTCAGCACATTGTAACACTACCACAGAAAAAATAAGGCAGCGATCACTGCTGCTTTTTTGCTAAATGGCTACTTAGCAATCATCTAAAATAGCATCAGATACCTCAGCTCTCTGAATCTTGTTCTTCAGAATTCCTATAAATATACTTAAGTATTTTAAATGGGAATTTTACACATTAGAAAGTGGCTTCTCCAAAGTAAATATAATATACTAAATTCTGTATTTCAGATTTTAAGTATTACCAGAATTTTTAAGGTATTCAATTAGCACAGCATAGCCTAATGTGGCTAAGCTAACCATCAAATCACCCTACCTTATTAAAATGACATGAGATGCCCTAGTGTCCCAAGTAACAGAATCCTTAAGCATTATTAATGACTACAGAGGTGAAAGACTTAGAAAGTGGCCAGGCAAGACAATTAATAAGTGAATGAGTTTGGCTTATGCCATATTTTTCTTGCATAGAAAAATCTCTGCTCCCCATAGTCTTCAATGTTTAAAGAAGAAAGAAAAAAAAAACTACCTGTAAATATGTGCGCACACTTATGAAATGCAGAGAGTTCTGGGTTTCCTTGCCATCCTCATTCCCTTCACCAAAAGGGGAACAAAAGATCAATTTTTTTTCTTTTTTTTCCCTTGCAAGTGGTTTTATAGCCCATCCTGAGGATGAATACAGGCATTAAGTATGGGTAGCGATGGGCCCCATAACAAACAACCCTTGTCAAGTGTCCTGGAAAGGACCAGCTGCCTTATTCTCACTTCTGCAATCTAAAACGTTGGAATAAGGACCATAGAAGTCACTTCAAACTCTTAATTCAGAAAGTCCTTCCTACTCCATCTTATTTATTTAATCATTTGTGGTGTTAGAAAATTCATCTCAAAAAGTGTCCAATTTCATTGGGTGTGTGTTGGGGATGAGAGGGAAAGGACTACAGTCTGAAAAAAGCTAGAGTAAGATTAATACTGCCTCTTCATCAAATATTATTAAAAACATTTGTACTTTTTCTCTTCTCCTGGCTCAGAGCCAGTTTGAACATTACTGCCTTCTCTTCACTGGATGTGGTTTCTGTATTACCAACAAATCCCTAGTCACTCTTCATAAAATATGCTGGTTATCAAATCTACCTATTTAACAACTTACTTTGAAACAGCTTAGTATCTTCCTTTTTTAAAAAAGTATAATCCATAATGTTTTTCAAATTCAATCAGTAGAAATTTTAATCAAGTATAAAAAATAATGTAGGGGTGTGTGTGTGTGTGTGTGTGTGTGTGTGTGTGTATGTGTGTGTGCAGGCATGCATATATCTTTCTTAACAAAAATAAATAAATAGGTCCCCATTTACAGGGAATCATTAGAAGAATAAAATCATGAGTCATTCTTCATCTGGTCTTCTCTCAGTTGAAACAAGAAATATTTTTACAAAAGTGTGACTTTTGGTCATACCATCAAATCTAACATGGTTCCACAACTACTAAAGTGGAAATACTGTACTATGAAATAATATACAGCCATTAAAAATGCTGACAGGGAATGATTTCCAAGATTTTTTTCTTTTGCCAAGATAGCATCTCTCTCTGTTGCTCAGGCTGGCCTGGAACTCCTGGGTTCCAGTGATCCTCCTGCCTCAGCCTCCCAAGTTGTGCATCTACAAGCAGAAAATGGCTATGGAAGAATATTTAAGAAACAGGTAATTGTTATTATCTCATAGAAGGAAAGCTGGTAGTCTGGGGGACAAGAATTGAAAACCACACTTATAATGTTCTGGTACTCTATACACCTTACAAAATGTTAAGAAAAAAGAAAGAGCAAGCTCTAGGTGAAGGGAGGGGAAAGTGAAGTCCAGATAAGAGGAGCCTTGGCTTTTATGAGTAGAGTGAAAAAGCCAACAATCTTATTTTTTCCCCAGCAAGGCCTTTTCCCTCAATTACTACTTAGCAACTAGGTGGGAAACCCCACTACATCTCACTAAGAACTTCCCATTCATCACACTTGAGGGACAGTTTGCATGTGTAGGTTAATTCCATTAAATGCTAATTGCTCCCAAATATAAATCTGAACATTGCTTTTTGCAAAATATATGGCTGTGTAGGTCAGACTATTCCCCTCATACCATTATCAAGTGAAAAACCCTATTCCGAGGTAGAATGACACTATAAAAAGTCACACTGTTGGCTTTCTTTTAATTTAACACGGTCACACCAACTGCCAAAATGGAAGAAATCTAACAATGACAATGCGTGCTACCTTCCTAGTAAATAGGTCCAAACTCTCAGTTTTAAAGAAAAGAAAAGTGGGGTTACTAAAAGACAAAGTATACTAAATTGAATTAGATATTTAATAAGTACAGTATTTCCCTAGTTAACAAGGCAAATCGATCCTTTCAGTTCTGGCTGCAGTTTATTTAAAGACTTTACAATTTTACTACTTAAGAGCAAGTCCTATGGAGGTGTTATCTCACCATTTATATTTTCACAACACTTATGATATTGCTATCACACTCTTAAAATAAATGAAAAGCCCATGCCACATTTCAGGCCAATATAATGCTACAGACTCTATTTTTATTTCTGGAAATAAACATTAAAATAACTCTGTATTGCTCACTTCTTTCAATGCTGATCATAAAAAAAATAGTAAAGCAGGTTTTGTTAAGTCCTAAGTATACTGGAAAAACAGATGTTTAATCACTTGGTTTTAAAATCGGGCACTAGAAAATATATCATTATAAAAATTCTGACAACAATAGCATTTTATGACAAAATTATTATGCTATTAATTTTCTATTAAATTGTGATTTATTAGTCTTATACTTTAAAGATTAGTCTGTGTATAGAACGAATTTAGTGGTGCATTTAATGAGACAAGAAGGGAGAAGGATGAACATGAAAAGATTATATTGTAGTGCATGAGCTATTTGATGATTCTAACATAGTCCAAAAGAAAGCTTCTCTCTAGATTGATCATGGTTCACTTAACATCACTGAATATCTAATACCTCCAACTCAATTAATTCTCACCTGATTAAGATCAGACTGATATTCAAACTAAATCATCTCTCCAGTCAAGTAGAAATCAATATTTCTGATTTTACTTTTAAATTACAATAGAAAGTAAAATGCATGCATCTTCAATATGCCGAGTAGCTTTTCTATTCTAGTCTACCATGGCATGGATAACACAGTTGATTAAAGAATTATTCTAATTTGAGCACCAATATGTAACAGAATCTGATTAATTTGAACACAGAGATGGAGTAAAGTAATTAAATACACCTTATACAGGGCAAATAGAAAATTGACATAAAATAAACTTGACTTCTTTAAAACAAACCTGTTTATCAGCTCAAGTAGTTAGGAATATAGGTTTATTAAAGATTGATTATTCTCAAAGAAAAGGCTTGTGTCAAGCACAGATATTTATAAAGCAGGCAAGAAACAGCTCTTTTTATATCATGTTCTTTCCACCACTACCCCCTCAAACAAGCATGCACATCCCTAAAACAAACTATTTCTATATAACTTTTCCAGAAAAAGCAGACCATAATGACCCATCCCTATTGATCAGGAAAAAATAGTAAATCCAAAAATAACAAAATGCTTATGAATTTGTAATTAGTACCACTAAAGAGAACATAGAATGAATTTTACTCCTCTTTCTGTTCTTTACATCCCTTCACATCCAATTATTTGCTGGATTAATTGAAAAGAAGTAAATGTTTTACTTAATAGCAGACTCAAAAATTCAGAAAATTTTCAACAGCATATTTAAGAATGCAAAATCACAACAAACTGTACAGTTTCCTAGCTGAAAATAATACAGTTTGGAGTAGTGTGTACCAAAATTGTATTCATGTATATATTAAATATTTTATATACAAAATGTTTTATATCAAATGGAATACATAAAACGTACTTATTTCTAAACCTCATGGACTAGATTATTAATTACACATTAAGTAGTCGCAGGTGTTATTTAACTTAAATGTGCTTTTGAGTCTTATGAAAGAAATATTTTCATAAAAAAGAATATGAGGAACCAAAAATTATACAAATTAATCTGGAAGCATAGATTTCCAAAATTCATATCCTATGAGAAACAGCCATATAAGTTACTTATAGACTATAACTAAGACAATTAAAATGAAAATTTGACAAAGTATGATAATCTCTAAGATTTGTATATTCAAAGGTTGGGCTGCCTAAGGAACTTGGAAGTTGGGCCACTTATATATTAAATAAAAATGGCTATTCTTTACTTTCACAAAAGAGACCATCTAAATTTTTTAACCACACAGATAACTCAATTTTCTATTCTTATTTATGAATGTGGCATAGTTTCAAAGAAATATTTCTTCTGGAGATATTATAACTTTGTGTGTTACATATAATGTATACGTATGTATGCACACACATTGTAAGTGTATATATTTCCAAATATATATATACATTCATAAGCTAACAGTGCAAGCACAAAAATTGTAATAATCAAGTACAACACATATCCTGTGTTTAAAGGTACAGCTGTACCTGATCCTGATTTACCTTGCAGGAATGGAAGGTAAATCCAGATCAGAGAATTTATATTTTTTAAAAGCTGGAATTTTTGTTTTATGTAAGATCAAATAATTTTTAAATACTTCATCTTATTTTCTAAAACACTGCACATAGGGAAAACAAAATATGTCTCATAATGGCTCCCAGCTGAAGGCTGATGTCCACGTCATCTGCTTGAAGAATTTCCTGGACATTTCAGTTCTAGAATAATTGTGTGTATGTGGCTATCCTTTCAAAAACTATTATGCACTCAACAACTACTAAGACAGAGGTCTCCATGATCACCCGAAGTAGCATCGTAGAACCTAGGCGCAGAGGAATCACATGGAATCTTCTTCCATACCTACTTTTCACAGGCCTCAAACTTCTCCATGGTTTTCTGAGGTCACCTCAGGCGTGGTGCATATGGTACATTTATTCCCTTTTGGGAATCAACATCAGGAATTCAAAATGGGCCCTTAATTAAAAGTTTGTGATCTGTTAAACTCACAAGGATTCCATTTTGTATCCGTTGCTAAACCTGTCTAAATGTATGTTCTGAGAAAACCTTAAGATAAGAATGTTTCATCTGAATGAATGCTAATTTATAGTCTCCTCCTCTTAAATTAGCAGATATTTATTAAACTAACAGACTGACATCAAGGAGTCTCCATTGAGCAGTTAAGCAATGACACACTTAAAATTAAACAAATACTGAAAAACAAAAAAGTTAGCAATTGTAGAAATGATTAAAAAAATCACAGAGCAGTAAAAGACTTATTGCCCAAGAAAGCCACAAGCAATAACTAATATTGAGAGTTTGAAGGTGTAAGAACTCACCATGGTGGAGGAGTTACAAGAAATGTAAAACAATAATTTTAACCTTTTTTCCCTAGTCTATTAAACAAGCTGTGTATATAAATGATGACATGATTAATTGTTTGAAATATTTCTAATAAGTTTACATTGTCAGAATTCAAGATAATAGCTGTTAAATACACTCATGCATAAAGCATTATGGTCAAATCTTATAAGTCAAAATTATAGCACCGGGTCTTAAAAAGCTACTGATAAAACACTTCTAAAGTATTTTACTTTTGTTGCATATTTTATTAGTAACTTTTATTAAAACAATAAAAATAAATAATAAAACATTTCACCTCAGGTTCTAGCAATCTTTTATTGCAAGAACAGAACAAAGTAGAGACAAGTGGCTTTCACAGAGTCTTATTTGCTAGATTCCACAAAGAATATTTTTAATTTTAAAACAGAATGCAAACAAGGTTGATTGAAATAAAGAGAAATAAATTAATGCTAAATAATTACTAAGGAAGTTTTGTTTATGAAAATGAATAATTCAGTGTTTTACAAAGTAAATTCAAGCAACAGCTGCTTTGCTGACATTAAGCTAAAAAGAGCTTCTTCAAAATGTACAAACTTGAAAACCAGAGTATCATCATATTTTTTAATGTCAAACAGGAAGAAGTTATTTCCTATATCTTTTGATTTTAGTAAAATATCACATGGTTACAATGTTAATCAACCAACATTTAAGAAGTCTCAGCATTACATTTTCATGGGAGGTATCTGCCACATTCTAGTTAACTGAATATATGCATAATTCCTGGCCTGCTAAGTTGTGTAACAGCTGGGAGAAGAAAATAGTTCTGATTTGTAACAATCTGTTCTCAACCCACTTGGTCCTGGATTTTATTCCATCTCAAAATGAATTACAAACTGCCTTTTAACTCAGTGCAGTCCCAGTCTGTCTCCTCTTTGCTCCCAGATATCAGGAAGGGGCTCTTCCTTCTTTAAAAAGAAATGAACTCAAAGTTAACAAGTACACTTGAGAGAAACTGCACACGTTTGAGGCTCAGTTTATACGTACTAAATAATATACCCACAGTTCCTATAATAGTTTCACATACCAACAGCTAATAGACTTAGATACTTGAAAATAAACCAGTATAAACAGCCCCAAACATCAATCTGAAATTAAGATGAAACAATTCCAAACACTACAAAAGACAAACAGAAACTAGGTTCTATATTTACCTAATTTTTATTTTAGGTTATCTGTTGCCTACCACAAAATAAAGCCTGCAACTCTTTAAATTGATCATGAAAATAAGGTAGACTGCAAATAGCGTTCTTTTTTTAATTGATTTTTAAACTTCTACATAAAAACATTAAAATTATACACATTAATGGGGTAACGTGATGCTGTGATTCACATATACATTGTATAATGTTTAAATCAGGCTAAACACATCTCTCTCCTCAAACATCATATTTTTGTGGTGAAAACTTTCAAAATCCTTTCTTCTAGCTTTCTGAAATATTGAGTACATTGTTGTTGTCTGTACTCGCCCTACCATGCAATTGTATTCATTTAAAAAAATGAAACAGAATAGGAAATAATAGGGTGCACTGAACACTTCATCTATATAAATGCATACATAGGCAAAAATGCATATGTATGTGTACCCTGTGTTATATTTTAAAATGTTTCTTACATTTTACAAGAAAGCCAGGAAAAAAGAGCTTGAAAGCCACAGGGCCAGTGCATGCTAATCCTTATCCTTTATAAAAGTAGGAAAAGAATTCATATAATAAATTCTTAATTCATTCTTTTGTTAAATATTTACAAGCATTTCTGAATAACACGTCCTGTTCTAGATGCTTGGGACACTTGACTAAAACCACCCAAGATCTCTGCCCTAGTAAGCTTATGTTAAAAGATACAGACAAGAAGCCTAATACTGTGGAGTAGGCTAGAATGCAGTTAAGAGTTATTGGGGGGAAAGGAGGAAAGCGATGAGGGGATTATGGGAAGGGGACACAGTGTGCTGCAATTTATGCAGGGTTATCAAGGCAGGTTGTTTCCTCTGATGAAACTTTTGGGGGGAAAGAAGTGAAGAAATCGACAACATAACTTTTATATCTAATGAAAGCATAACAAATACTGAAATGTCTAATTCTATACATGAGCTATCAATAAATATTTACAAAGAAAATAGCATGAAGAAAAACTACTGGTTTCCTCAACCCAATACAGGTGGGCATTCCGCCAACCATTAAAGAGAAGACATATCTACTAATGCTAACACAAAAACACCTACATTAATCTTATGGAAATCAGACAGAGCTTAATTTTAAGATGACATTAAAATGAAAGTAAAAGCGGAAGTAAAAAGACACATAAAAAAGTGACTTAAATCTTAGAAGAAAAATTGGCTCCTAGTAAAGTGAACCCATTTGAAAAATATCATTCATTAAGGGTATTTCTGGGGTAGATTATGAAAACTGCATTCTTCGACTCCTTCCAGAGTTTATAGATTTTTTAAATTTTTCTAAACAATCAGCTATACACGTTAAGCATCTGTGCGACTTCTATCTAAAACCCCAAGCTTGATTTCCAATATAGTAAACTAGTTCCCTGAGTAATAGGGAATTTGGATAGTGGTTGGTAGTTTGAAATGACAAATCTGGAAATAATCACAGCATCATGAACTATAAGAACCTATGTCCTCAACCTAAATCAATGAACACACATATTTTTCTAAATAAGAATGGGAAATTTGGATTTAAAAATCCTAGGTTAAAATGATTTTTTAAATTCACAAAAATGACTGAAATATCCTGAGCAAATTTGGGATTTCTGCATTATTACTTTATATCAACATTAGTATATCAACGTCCATAGCTTTTAACTTGCAATTAAAGCATTTTATTTCTTTTTACTTGCCAAATACAAGCAGAATACTTCTTAATTTCCAATATTCAATAATGTCTGTGGAGCTCGACAAGTTCTTCCTCTTATTTTGTGAGTCCTATGACAAATTCTCCAAATTCATCTATATATTTGTCCTATACTGTAGAAGAGAAGAATTTATTTCATAAGACAAAAATGATATACTACCCCAAATTTTGCTACTTAACCATATAATTTACAACTGGTTGAAAATAAGGCAAATATATAGAAGCATATGCATATTGAGGACGGAAGAAGAATTTCTATATTGTGTGCACCTAACCACTGAGTTCTTGTGACTGTAGAAACGTTTATAACTCTGACAGAGTTCATTTGTGTATGTGCTCCACAGCTCGTTTTGACACGTACCATTTTAATGGGTATACATCAAATTATAATGTATGAAACTTCCTACATAACCATACAATTCGAATTCAATCCTACATCCAAAACAGAAAAGGCATTAAGAAAATTAACAGATTTCACAGGATTAAACAGGCTTTCAAGTTACAGAAAAGGCATGTTTTGTTTCAAAACAAGTACCTATGACTCAGAGCCAGAGCTATTTCTTGGTTATTTCACAACCATCTACTTCAAACTTAACATGGTTAGGTTCATTGTTTCTTGAATATCATTTTAAATCAAACTTTTTGCATCATTTTGCTTCTCTTCAGTTATCTCTTTAATCACCACGTCCTAATCAAGCTGCCTTTGATACTTTCCATTCCCACTGTCACCTTGACAAACACATCCTCTACTTGTAGCTTCATCGGAAGAAAAAATGTCCCTCTTCTCTAATATCAGCTGCTGTATCCAGTCGTGACCCCCTATAGAATCACGATGGTTTTTATCTCTAACATTACTAAGACAGGAAGACAATGAAACTACTAAATTTAAAAGATACAAAAATCATGTAACTACTTCATTTACCTTCCCACAAATTACTAGTGCAGATTTGTAGGGAATCACTAAAGGCACGATCAGCATACAGATATGGAATATGCAACTACTGATGTAGGATATTCAAAATAACCCTAACATTATGAACAATCTGACCTTTTTTTTTTCATTTTCAATTTCTTAGGGATAAATGCAAATCCTACAATAAGGTTTCAAAAAATCTTAAATTTTAGAAATGGAGTAACATTTGATAAACCCTACATATTCAAAGATATGATGAATCATGACAGAACACCTAACCCTAAACCATTCTTAATATCAGTGTCCCGATCACAATTGCAAGGAGCTCACAGCATATCTGTGGTCATTTCTGGAGACCACATTTTCAGATGGATCTTGATAAAGAACATGTTTCTATAGAAAGGTTATCAGGAGACTGAGAAGTCTAAAAGCCACAATGTATATAAATACCCTAATATGTACTAACCGCTTCTGGGAATCTACACAATAAATCTATGGGAAAACAAAAAAATATTCAAATTTGGTCAGAAAAGAAGGACCACAAAAGAGAATGACACTATGATAGTGACTTTAACTGCACTATTTAGACTTGTTCATATGAGCAGTGGGGAATGACATACATATATAATTCTAACCTTTAACTAGCAACCATTTCTCAGGGTACAATTAGGAAGGGAAAGGAAAGGAAATTTCAAGGTAGGGAAGGTAGGGAAAGCTAGTCCTTATGGCTAATATATCAGTTCAGGCAAAGATGATGAGGACAAATCTGGGCCAAAACTGTAGTAAGCTCACAAACCTTTCCTATTTTAAGAAGGCAAAAATTGGTTGCCTAATCCCATACCATAAAAGACAATCTCATACCTTAAGTTTCAAAAAGTAGTATTGGGGAAATAAAGAAAAGATTCCAATACTGTTCAGTATAGCATGGCTCTTACCCTAGAGCATACTGGAGAAACAAAATGAGTTAAAATATCCTGAGAATCCCCAGAAATAGCTCTCTTCATTATCAACAGAAGCAGACTGGCATCATAAATAGGAAGTTTAGAGAAAGTAGAAAAACGAAACAAAAGAAAACCACTTAATACAAGAGCCTCTGCGCACCTTCAAAAGATTTCAGCTGGGGTTACAAAAACCACAAGGGCAAGCCATTTCTCAGGGATCTGCACTTCATAAGAGGATACCCCCAAGGTAAGCCCATAGTGAAAAGAGAAAACATTCCTAAAGGCTATTTAACAAAAACCCTGCACTGGCTGGTTGTGTTCCCTTTCCTTCTCCCTCCGCGCTTCAGGGAAGTACATAGAAGAACATCCTAGCCCTCACAATCCAGCCCACAGGGAAAGGCAGACATCAGGGGAAAAAGTGGCAAAAGTGTTAAAGAGCATTCACCCACAATTTTTCAGATAAGCAGCAGAGCAACTCTACAAACATGCCTAAGGAAAAGATGCATCTCAAATGTCACACTGTGTAAGAACTTAATAAAAACATAAATTCAAGAAAACTGGACTTCAAGGAATAGTTGATAAAATAGTGAGATGAAACAGAAAAAAAATAAACTGAAGATCAACACAAATTCACAACATTAGTAAATATGTTAGAAATACATATGGCAGACATGGATAAAATTCAAGTGAGAGATTTTATAAAAATGAGGCTAGATAATATCATTAAATGGAGGAAAAAAATTTAAAGGCTAATGGAAACAATGAAAACCAAGTTGTAGAAGGCAACTACTGTGGTAGCTAGGCCCTAATGGTCCCACCTTCTGGGCATCCATGCCCTTGTACAAACCACTCTCACTGGGGGTAGGATAAACCTAGTGACTTGCTTCTAACTAAAGAATATGATAATACAGATGGGATGTCACTTCCCATGTTTAGGTTACAGAGATTGTGACCTGTCTTGTTAGCAGAAGTTTACTCTTGTCTCCTCAGCTTATAGGTTTTGATGAAGTAAAATGCTATATGGAGAAAACTCAGATGGCAAGGAACAGAGGCTGTCAACTCAACATCCCAGGGGGAAGGACTACTGCCAAAACCACTGAATGAGCTTGGAAGCAGATCCTTCCCCAATCGAGGCTTCAGATGAAACTTGGATCTTGAGCCAACATGTTAACTGCAGTCATGCTAATAGGCTGACGCAGAGGTTCAAGCTAAAGCATTTATTCTAGAATCCTGACCAACCGAAACTGTGAAAGTAATGAATACATGCTGTTTCAAGCCACTACATTCTGGGGTAATTAGTTATGCAGCAAATAGCAACCCAAGTGTTAATCCTTGCTTCAAAATTCCAAGGATGATTGCTATCTTTAAGGGAGACAATTCCTAAAAAGGAAAAAAAAAATTCAAATTACAATTAAGAAAAGTTTTCTGATTCAAAGAACTGAACTTACAAACCAAAAGGACACATTATGCTGCAGAAGTAATTACTACAACATATTCTAATTATATTACAAACTCAAAGATAAAGAAAGGATTCTCTTAAAGTATCCAAACAGAAAAATCAAGTAACCAATGGGAAAATTTTTACATGGTGGATCGGAATGAAAATCAGGCTGGCTTCAGACATCTCAGAGCAATATTCAGTGTCATAAAATACCAATGCAATGTGTACAAAGTTCTGAGGGACAGAAAATATGACCTGACAATATTGTATCCACCCTTCCTGACATAAACATAATAAGGCAATGCAGTCATTACCAAACATGAAAGATGTCAAGGATTCTAGAATCCAAAGATCTTTCTTAAATAAATGAAAATAAATCAAGCAAAACTGATTCAATAATAATGAAGACAGTACAGAATGTGAAGAGGACTTAATTTATGGTTTCAGAAAAGAATGTAAGTATTGCAAATTTTGACAATGTGAAAAATATAACTAGGACCTAAAAGAGAGGAGGTAAGGAAATATAACCATACTTTTATAGCAGGAATCAATCAATATTTTTCAAAGTAAGAATATGGAGTTAAAAAAAGAAAAAGAAAAAAAAAAAGCAAACAGGAGGCATCACAATACCAGACCTTAAATTATACTACAGAGCTATAGTAACAAAAACGGTGCAGTATTGGCACCAGAACAGACGTGAAGACCAATGGTACAGAAGACACTGAGATGAACCCACACAAATACAGTTACTTCACACTAGACAAAGGTACCATAAACGTAAATTGAAGAAACGATAGCCTTTTCAACAAATGGTGCTAGGAAAACTGGAAATTCATATGTAATAAAATGAAATTAGACTCCTATCTCTCACCTTGCACAAAACCCAACTCAGTGGATTAAGGACCTCATCGTCAGACCAGAGATCGTGTGCCTGCAAGAAGAAAAAGTAGGCCCAAATCTCCCTCATGTTGGCTTAGGAACGGAATTCCTCAACTAGACTCCTAGAGTGCAAGAAGTAAAATCAAGGATCAATGAATGGTCCTTTATCAAACTAAAAAGCTTCTTCACAGCAAAGGAAACAATCAGGAACATGAAAAGAGATCCTACAGAATGGGAGAAAATCTTTGCCACATGCACCTCGGATACAGCATTAATCTCCAGGATATATGAAGAACTCAAAAAACTTAACACCAAAAAAAAACCCCTATCAATAAATGGGCAAAGGAACTGAACAGACACTTCGAAGAAGAAATACAATTAATCAACAAATTTATGAAAAAATGTTCAACACCTCTAGCAGTTAGAGAAATGCAAATCAAAACTACACTGAGATTCCATCTCATTCCAGTCAGAATGGCAATCATCAAGAATACAAGCAATAGTAAATGTTGGCAAGGATGTGGAGAAAAAGGTACACTCATACATTGCTGGTGGGACTACAGATTGGTGTAACCACTATGGAAAACAGTATGGAGAGTACTAAGAAACCTTGGAATGGTACCACCATTTGAAGCTGTTATCCCACTCCTAGTTTATACTCAAAGGACTTAAAATCAGCATACAACAGTGACACAGCCACATCAATGTTTATGGTAGCTCAATTTACAATAGCTAAGCTATGGAACCAACCTAGATGCCCTTCAACAGATGAATGGATAAAGAAAATGTGGTGTATATATATATATACAATGGAATATTACTCAGCCTTAAAGAAGAATGAAATTATGATTTGCCAGGAAATGGATGGAAGTGGAGAATATTATGCTAAGCGAAATAAGCCAATCCCAAAGAGCCAAAGACGGAATGTTTTCTCCAATATTCAGATGCTAACTCACAATAAGGGTTTGGGGGGCAGGAATAGAGGTATTTTGGACTAAACAGAGGGAAGTGAATGGAGGGGAGGGGATATGGGAGTAAGAAGGATAGTAGAATGAATCAGACATTATTACCCTATGAACATATATGATTACATGATCTGTGTAACTCTACATCATGTACAACCAGACGAATGAGAAGTTATATTCCATTTATATATGATGTGTCAAAATGCATTCTACCGTCATGTATAACTAATTAGAACAAATAAAATATATATAAAAAAATACACAACCAGTATAACTCCACATCATGTACAACCATGAGAATGGTTATACTCCACATATGCATGATATATCAAAATACATTCTACTGCCATGTATAACTAAAAAGAACAAATAAAAAGAAAAAACCACAGCTCAAATCTATTAGTGGTTTTCATAATGATTTTTCTTATGATTGAAGCAAGTAGAAACTTTTTATCAAGAAACAAACTTCTTTAAAATATTCTTTCAAAATTCCTGGAGTACTCACCAACTGGCACATACAAAAAGTTAACTGTAAATTAATACTGCTCTATAGATTAAATTATTTTAACTAAAAAATTTCAAAATAAACTCAAAGAATATAAAAATTTTAAAATGCAGCAGGTTAAATATATTTGAAAAAATACATTTGAAAAAAATTCGTCAACACATTAAAAAGTGAACAAAGGAATGATACAAAATAAATCTGATTTGAAATATGTTCTTAAACCTTTGAGATGGTCTTCCCCACTAAGTAGTTCATATTATGTTTTTCTTAAAAAAAAAAAAGATTATTTATGTGTATGGACGGCTACAGTTTACAAATTTGTAATATCAGTTTTTTCATTTACTTCCAAAACAGTCTTGTATCAAAATTTTACACAAAAGGACTTGTAAATATATTTAAAAACCAAAAACTACAAAAATGAAAATTACTAAAAAACCATTACAGTCAGTAAAAACAATTTATAGGTTTGTCATATAAACATATTTTATCATAATCCTATTTAACACAAAGCTACATTTTCAAGTAGACAGCTAAAGCTTTATTCTTCCTTTCAACTATACTCAAAATGACTGTATTCCTAGTTTTAATATGCTAACACATATTCAGAATGTGGCAATTATAGCTCAAGATTCCCCTTTTAAGAGTCAGTACAAAATCTAAAATTATTTTTGATTGTCTCTCTAAGTAAGATCCAAAACCTTCCAAATAAACGAAGAGTTAGCACTAAACAGTCATGTTAAAGAGGAGGGGATGTCAATTAAAGAGGAATAAGTTTTACCTGTATTGTTGAGGATAAGATTTCCATGTATTCCTACCACAAGATGGAGATAAAGTAAATGTACTGATATATTTCTAAAATGTATAAATTTTGTTATAATATTTGGTATCAATTAGCTTATAATCAGAAATATATCCTGATGATCAAGGTAAACAAAAGAAAGATCACTTCCTGTGATCAGCATTATATTTATTTCCAAAATATTCCTTTGATAAAATAAAATATAAAGACACACAAAAATTTCATAGATCAATCTGTTTCACTCAGGTAATTACCAGTATTAGAATATTTTTTAAAACACACCATGAAAGATGATTCTCATATCTATGACAGACTTGTCCTATAGAATTTTCTGCAATGATGGACAATCATGGATTCTGCCTTGTCCAATGTAGGATAGCCACCAGCCACACAGAGTCGCTGAGCATTTGGAATGTGATTAGTAATTCTAAAAGACTAAATTTTAATTTTTTAGTCTTTATTATTCTAAATTTAAAATGAAATAGCCACTATGGCTACTGACTATCATATTGGGTGGTACAAATTAACATAGTCATTTAATATTTTAATATATATATAAATCCAAAGGAGATTCTCAGATAACAAATATAACAGATAAACTTAGACTTTAAAAATAACATTATAAATTGATGATAAAAAATAAAGATTCTAATCATTAATAATGGAGGTCTTTCAATATTACAAGGGAAAAAACAAGACGATAAAATAACTATAAAAGTTAAAAAAATACTATATATTAAAAGTTTTATAGCATTCTTTAAAGGAAATAAAGGAGCATGGACTAATGCACAAAAAAATCTTTTTAAATGTATTAACTGTGAATTTTAATATCTGATATAGAAATGTGCTTATATATTCAAAGCATTTAAATATCTGAACACAAACTCAAAATTTATCAATTATGCAAGGCGAAGTTCAGTTAATGTTTTCAATAATGGGAAAAGAAACTGCTTCCTCTTACCAGAACAGCAAGTGTAGCTGTATAATTACAAAGCAGAGCATTGCACCAGAGACAGACTCCAATGAGTTAATGGACCTCAAGCAATACGAAGTTGGGTACCATTTAGGTTAAATAGTCAATAGACAGTCTAAAACTGGGAGAAAGAGTCTCACCAATCCAAAATTGTCAACCAAGAGTTACTAAAACCATAAGGAAAAACATTTCATGATCACAGGTTAACTATATGAGAGGACTCATGATGAAGCCACTTCTCTGGGGTGTGTTATTCACTTTGAACAGAGTAGGGGAAAAAGCTTAACTTAAAAGTGCCACAGCGGTGACACTGAAAAGATAAGTGTTAGAAAAGAATCATAGATTGGTTACCAGATAATTCTTGAAAACATGCTATTGGTTGGATTGTTCCGGTACAGGTACCTGATTTAAAAAAATTGTGAATGTGTTCTCATTTTTAATAAGCAATAAAAACTAGCTTTTTGTTGGCCATTTACACTTTTAATGAAAAAAAATAAGAGTTCCTCCATTAAGCAGATATACCCCATCCCCAAAAGATCTCACTAAATCATTTCTACAAGTGCTGTATTAAAACTGAACCCCTAGAGGGCAACTGAGCTTCAATTTTTACTTCCTAATAGACCTCAGTTCTTCAGTTTATAGATACCATGACCTGTTTCCTTCTATCTTAAAACTTTTCACTTAGAACAAAAAGGAAATGGAAAGAAAACTGACATATTCCATCCTCTAATGGAAATATTATTATGGGATGAATTTTTACAGTATTAACTTAAAAATGAAGACTATGGTACAAACATGAAAATTCTTGAATAATATACATCATGAACAAATATTTGCATATTAACATTCCGTAGGAATCTGATAGCAGATAGGAAAGACATACTTAGCAAGTCTATTTAACATAAATGCTTTGCATAACTTTACATTCATTAAACGACCTGTTAAAATTTATAAGAGGTGAAGAATCCATGTTCAATAATAATTAATTATAATTAATTATGAACTA
Organism: Glaucomys volans; assembly: GCA_020662805.1. Taxonomy (NCBI): domain Eukaryota; kingdom Metazoa; phylum Chordata; class Mammalia; order Rodentia; family Sciuridae; genus Glaucomys; species Glaucomys volans. The sequence goes on from JAJEJO010000233.1 coordinate 84,986, forward strand.
CCCAAAATAACCCACTACAGGAAAACTAATGTTCTTTCCAAGTATCAAAAAGTCAACTGACTGTCCACTGAAACTAACTCTGTTTTAGGAGGTGGCAATGTTGGTACTCAAATAGGTCCACACAAAATACTGAATACAAGAAATACTGAATACTGAATACAAGAAGAAAAAGAAAAGTTGTTTGATCAATGTGAAAGCAAGGCCAGCAACCTGTACAACTTCATAGTGTTACCTTAGGTGAAACTCAGAAATTGAATAGGTATAAACAAATATAAAATGTATATGCCACTAGGATATCATACCAAATGGACTGGGAATTTATCTGGACAACATATGGGACTGTAATAACTTAATGACCTGGTTAAAAAGCAGTAATATAAGACCCCAAGTAAGATTTTTAAATGGTTAACTGTGTGTGTGTGTGTGTGTGTGTGTGTGTGTTCATCTATATACACTGGGTGTGTGTATATATGTTTATCTATGTGTATACATATGTGTGTGCATATATGTATATCTATGTGTATATACGTATAGATACCTAGAACGAAGTATAACTGAATCCATAAATGCACTAAATTCATAAATAGCTTTTGAATATAAATATGTACACGTGTCACCACACAAGCCTCCTTCTCAACAGGAGAGGTGAAGTACCTCCTTATGTACCATGCTACTTATGAAAATCAAATTGCAATATAAAAAGGTCAAAGATCCAAAGCTGGGCCCAGTGGTGTAAACCTGTAATCCCAATGGCTCAGGAGGCTGAGGCAGGAGGATCGCAAGTTCAAAACCAGCCTCAGCAACAGCTAGGCACTTAGCAACTCAGTGAGACACTGTCTCTAAATAAAATACAAAATAGGGCTGGGGATGTGACTCAGTGGTCAAGTGACCCTGAGTTCAATCCCCAGTACCCAGAAAAAAAAAAAAAA
>JAJEJO010000233.1:86014-112710 GCA_020662805.1 Glaucomys volans
AGGGGAGGGGAGGGGAGGGAAGGGAAGGGAAGGGAAGGGAAGGGAAGGGAAGGGAAGGGAAGGGCGGTTCAAAGATCCAATAGGCTTAAAAAGACAACTAATGAAAGTGAGATAATACTGCTACAGAGAATCATGTGTTTGCTACTAACCCATGATTCTACCAAAGACTAGTCAATTATCTGTCTTTTACATAAAGGACATGGGAAAGAATGATATATAAGACTCTGCCCATCACTTTAATTTCATGCAAGACTTGGCTTTTCAACAGTGTTACACTACAGAAGCAAGTACAGGGTTGAAAAAGAATAATAAATTGTTAAAAAAAAAAAAAAACACAGAAATCAAGAGGAAGTTGAACTTGTGTATGTCCATTCTGGAAATCATTCTATAGAAAATTGTCCTAATAAATCTATTTTAGTCAAGTCATATCACATTTCCTAAAGTTTGCTCGAAGAGCTTGTTGACATAAAGAAAGACATCTAATGATGTAGATTTCAGGGCTAAATTTGTTCTTTGTTTTTAATTTTGGTTGTTATTAAAACTGAAGTGAGGTTATGGTGAAGCATTAGAAGATGAAAAGTTCGATGTAAACAGGTCATTCATCTATGCATTTTAAAGGCAGATGCACAGCATCAGAAAGCAGATTAAGATTTCTGCAGTCACTGGGGAGGAGAAAAAGCAGCATGGCAACGTGAACTTTCAGATTATTTATGAAGTCAACTTCCATTTACACTAAGAGAACACAGTATTCCCCTCCTTACCCACAGGGGCTAAGTTCCAAGATCCCCCAGTAGATGCCAGAACTGCACATACTACCAAACCCCATAAATACTTTGGTTTTTTCCTAAATGTCCTTCAGTGCTGCTACACTATTCTTCCATGTTTTATGCCCTGCTGTCTACTTTTTGCATTACCCCTTTTGGCTTTTTTTGTGCTTTGGTGACATTATTACCTAATAGAAGGGTGACCTGAACACAAGCACTACTCTACTGGTCTGCCTTCCACACATTTATTTTTTAATTGGTGCTTTATATATATAAAGATGAAATTCACTAAGGTGGATTTATACATGCACATAGTGTAATTTTGTCAAATTCATTCCACATTTCCTCCCCTTTCCTATCCCTCCTCCTTCCCCCTCAATCTCTTCTACTCCACTGAACTTTCTTCTGTCTTTGATATCCAACCCACTCCTCTTTTATCCCTTACTCTGCTCTAGCTTCTGCATATGATGAGAAAATATTCAACCTTTGATTTTCTGACTCTGGCTTATTTCACTTGGATGGTGTACAATTCCACTTACCAGCAAATGTCATAATTTCATTCTTCTTTACGGCTGAGTATAAAACTTGATTGTATACATATACCACATTTTCTTAATCCATTCATCTACTAATGGACACCTAGGCTGGTTCCATATCTTGGCTATTGTGAGTTGAGCTACTATAAACATTGATGTGATTGTATCACTATAGTATGCTGACTTTAATTCTTTTGAATAAATGCCAAGGAGTGAGATAGCCGGGTCATATGGTAGCTCCACTTCTAGTTAAAGAATCTCCATGCTGCTTTCCAGAGTTATTGTACCAATCTGCAGTACCACCAACAACATATGTGTACCTTTTCCCCTACATCCTTGCCAGTATTTACTATTGCATTCTTCATAATTGCCATTCTGACTGGAGAGAGACGAAATCTTAGTGTAGTTTTGATTTGCAGTTCCTGATTGCTAGGGATGTTGAACATTTTTTTATGTATTTGTTGGCCATTTGTGTTTCAACTTTTGAAAAATGTTTATTTTTTGTTTTGGTTTTTTGCCCTTTTTAAAAATTGGGTTATTTGGTTTTTGCTTTTGTTTTTGTTTTTAGTATTAAGCTTTTTGAGTTCTTAAATATTCTGGATATTAATTCTGTCAGAAGAGTAGCTGGCAAATATTTTCTCCCATTCTTCAAGTTCTTATTTCCTTTGCTATGCAAAAGTCTTTAATTTGATGCCACTCCATTTATTAATTCTTGGGCTTATTTCTTGCACTTTAGTAGTCTTGTTAAGGAAGTCAGTGCCTCTGCCAATATGTTGGAGTGCTGACCTTAAGTTTTTTCCTAGCAGTTGCAAAGTTTCTGGTCAAATTCTGGTCTAAGTCTTTGATCTACTTTGCTTTGACTTTTGTTCATGGTGGGAGAAGGGGATATAGTTTTATTTTTCTACACATGAATATCCAGTTTTTCCAGCACCATTTTCTGAAAATATTTTTTGGGGGGGCACCTTTGTCAAGTATCAGAAGACTGTAACTATATGGGTTTGTCCCTGTGTCTACTATTCCAATGGTCTTCATATCTATCGTAAGGCCAATACAATGATGTTTTTGTTACTACAGTTCTGGACATAATTTGAGATCAGGCGTTGCAATGTCTCCAGCATCACTCTTCCTGCTCAAGACTGCTTTAGTTGTTCTGGGTAATATTTTTTTTCCAAATGAATTTTAAAACCGCCCCTCCCCCAGTTCTGTGAAGAATGCCACTGGCATTTTGACGGGGATTGCATTGAATCTGCATAAAACTTATAGTATGGCCATTTTGAGAATATTAATTCTGCCTACCCAAGAACATGTGGTGGAGTGAATGCCTGTTCTAAGATCTTTTCAGTTTTCCATAGTTTTCATTGTAGAGGTCTTTCACCTCCTTAGTTAATTCCAAACTTTTTTGATGTTATTGTAAATGGGATAGTTTTCCTGATTCCTTTCTTAGCACAATTCCTAGTGGGGTATAGAAAAACTTTTGATTTATGAATACTGAACTTGTATTTGCTGAATTTATTTATCAGCTTTAGAAGTCTTCTGGTGCAGTTTTTTGGGGGGGTGCTCTAGATAAAGGATCATGTCATCACAAACAGAAATAAACTGACTTCTTTTCCTATTTGAATCCCCTTAATTTCCTTCTCTTACCTTGAGGTGAACCATAAGATTTATGTACTTGGAATCTCTTTTTCGAATGGAGGCACTCATTGCTATCAATTTTCCTAATAGAACTGCCTCATACTGTGCCAGAGATTTTGGTGTGTTCTGAGTTCTCATTTATTTCTAAGAATTTTTTTATTTCTTCTCTCATTTCTTCTAAGATCCATTCCTCATTTAAAAGAGTACTGTTCCATCCTCATGTGTCTATATGGTAATAATTTTTCTTGTTGCTGATTTCTAGTTTCATTCCACTATGATCTGATAAGATGCAACAGATTATATCAATTTTTGGCATTTGCTAATTTTTTGGTATTTGGTATGGACTATTTAGAAAAAGAATCCATGAGCTGATGAAAAGAAAGTGAATTTACCTTTCTGTCTTTGCAAGCAGAGGAACAACATCAAGAGAAAGGGACTTGGTGAAGCTTTTCTTCTGCCTGCAGTGTCTGTGCTCTTCACAGAGGCCCCAGCAGTGCTTTGTTGGTACAGAGCACTGGGAGGTTCACCACTTTGGTGATCCAACAGAGCCTCTATGAGGAGGGCCCCGAGAAGAATTTGCCCTTTTCAGTGGAAAACAAGTGGCACTTACTGGTTATGATGACCTTATACTTTGGATCAGGATTTGCTGCACCTTTCTTTATAGTAAGACACCAACTGCTTAATAAGGACGGTCTAATTCATCCATTGAACAGATATGAAGAATGTTTTAAGAGGTACAATCTAAAAAATGGATCAAACTCTTGGATTCATAGCAAACCAGATATGTTTGTAAATAAACTAATGACATGAATGCTTAATGCCTCTTCTCTTAAATAGGAAATGTGACAACTGAGTGTGTGCTTATTTTATTGAGTAATTCCCAAGTACTTTTTGTTTTTTTGGTCAAGAACTATGTTATGACAGTTTGTTTCAGACTGGGGATGTGGTTCAATGGAAGAGTGCTTGCCTGCCATGTGAAGCCCCTGGATTTGATCCCAAGCACCACAAAGGAAAAAAAAAAAAAAAAGCTTGTTTCATACCCTTAAATTGTCAGGGTTTTTAAAATTTTCTTTATCCCAGGGAGGGGCCTTCTTTGGTTATTTATGTCATAAAAGCATAATCAAAATTTGACTTTGTCCTATAACAATTTTAATTATTATTTTTCCATGAGTCATCATAACTGATCATAGGAAAAACAAGTAGTGTATACAGATTAAACTTCTGATTAGTTAGGTTGAAAAAAAAAAAAAAAAGAAAGTGAATTCAGTTATTTTTGGGTGAAATATTCTTTAGATGTCTGTAAGGTCCATTTGATTTACAGTATTATTCAGGTTGGAAATATCTTTATTGATTATATGTTTGGATGACCTATTGATAGGAATGTGTTGATATAAGAGAAACATAAGAACAATCCAACAAGAATATAACAATGATAGTAAATATTTATGCCCAAGTATCAGTGTAACTAATTACATAAAAAAAAATACTTCCTGGCATTAAATCCAATAAAGACTTCAACACAACAATACAGAGCAATTAAAATTTAAAAACTTATATAAAAATTTTCAAACCTATCCACATACTACAAACATACACACACACAAACCATGCAGAATGGAAAGAAGTTAAAAAAAAATTAAAACATTTAAAAATAAACTTTAAAATAAATGAAAAATTAAAAAAAATTAAATTTTAAAAATACTGGAAAAAGGGAGGTGGAATAGAAAAATTCTTAACGAGAAATAAAGGGTTTGTTTCCATTGCAGTTGTGAAAACTATTGGCAAGAATGGATGTTCATTACTCATGCTGTTGTGCCACTCTTCATATTTATTTTTGGGCTCTATAACCCTTGAGTCAAGGGCTGTTAAGTCCCACATCATTGTGTTTCTCACCAAGCTGACAGCCATTGTGGTTAGGAGCCAAAGCTGGTTGTAGAAGCTCTCAGCAAAATAGTTTGAAATTCATCTCTTCTGTTGTACAAAACAGTAATCTATTCCATTTTACTGCTAACCAGTCATCTATTGCATGAATACACTGAAATTAGCCTGGTCATTCTTCCTTTGAAATAAACCTGGGCTAATTTTAATTTTTGGCTATTACAAATAAGTTACTATAAGTATTATTGTATAGGCATTGTATTATTTCTGGGCACATAATTTTCATTTCTCCTAAGCAGAGCTGCTAGGTCATTGGTTAAATATATTCTCAGTGAATGCTGTCAGTGTTCTTAATTACAGCGATTCTGGTAGGAATGCCATTACAATTACATGATGGTTGTCCTTATGTTATTGTCCTACAAATCCCCAAGGTTGTGTTCAGTTTTTAAAATCTTTTTTCCTCTATTCTTTAGATGAAATATTTCTATTGCTCTGTCTTTTGGTTCATGATTGCTGTTGTTTTCCATAAAAAAGAAGTTTTTATGTCAGACATATTTTTTCAGTTCTAGAATTTCTATTTCAGCCTTATTGTTTAAAATTCTGTTAAGATTTCCTATCTTTTTATTCTATGCAAGAGCATTTTCCTTTACATTCTTAAGCAATTACAATGGCTGCATTAAAATCTTTCTCTGCTAATCCCAACATCTGAGATATCATAAAATTACCCTTTGCTGATTTGAGAATGTGTCATGTTTTCCTGTTTCTCTGTACACTGAATAATTTTGCATTGTATTATGACTACTGTGAATGATATAAGGAAAGTTTGGTTTTGGTTTTTTTCTTTCTGAGGAATTTTTCATTTAAATTTACTACACACACACACACACACACCCACACACACACACACAGGCTCTCTTTCCAGGGGCTGTAGTTACAACTAATCCTGTCCTTTCAAACCAGCAAAATTGAGGTTTCTTTTGTTTGTTAGCTGGTGTTTTATCTGAGTTTCAGTCACCCTACATGGAGAGATCCACCCAATGCTATTCCCTTCTTTCAATGTTTGACTACCCTCATGTGTTTATTTTGTTGTGGCTGTTTTTGCTATGCAATGCTTTCAGGTTGTTTTTCATATTCAGTTTATAGGTTACATTTGTTTTCTGCAAAAGGACTTGTTAAAACTAACAGGTCATGCCAGAAGAAGAATTTCTCCACTATGAATTTATACATCCTACCAAGTTTATAGGTAAAATACAGTAATATAGGCTGTGGTTTGTCGCTGACTAGATGAAAAAACAATTTTTCATGTTTACCAAAATAAAACTTTTCAAATTGTTGGCCGTTGCTCATTTTTAAAATTGGATATTCATTACTTCCCGATAGTCTTTAGAAACTAACGATATTGAATCTTTGTTAGATGTTATACATGTATTTTCCTAGTTTGTGTTCTTTTCTTCAATTGTTTATAGTATATGATGCAAAAAAATTATTTTTCTACATTGATGGCTTTTTCTATTAAAAATTATTTGATTCTTTATAGTTCTTGTAGGAAATAAATACTGGGTTCATTATTCTTCTTATATTGATTTATAGCTTTTTAATTACTGTATATGCTTTCAAGTCATATGAAAAACAATATTATCTGTTGAGGTTGAAATTAGATATATCCCACGACCCAGAAATCCCCCTTCTCAGTATCTAACCAATAAAAATGCATACATATGGAAACCAAAAGACTGAACAAGAATGCTTATATGGATGCTATTTGTATAAAGCTGAAGATGACCTAAATATCCATCACAGTAAAAGGAAACAATAAATTATTGCCAATTTATACAATGGTGCTATATGGCAATAAAAATGAAGAAAGAATTATTACATGCAAACACACAGAGAATCTAACAAACAATGCTGAGTAAAATAAGGCAGACTCAAAACAGCACACACCATATGATTCCATTTGAATTTTTTAAAATAGGAAACTAATCTATGAAGTTTGTGGCCAAAATGGTGGTGACTTTGGGTTGAAGCAAAAAGTGCAGTGACTTGGAAGGAGTACAAAGAAAGCTAGCTTCTGATAATACCTTTTTCTTAACCTTAATAGTGATTACACAGAGATGTTCACTGTCATAATTCATCAAGGCATATACACTTGTAATTTGTGTATGCAGGATATAAAAGTTTATCTAAAGAAAGTAATATACTTTCATTTTTCAAGAAAATGAAAAAAAAAACATAAGAAAAGAAATAGTAGAGGTGAGTGAAGGGAGGGGAAGCGGTATGGGGAAAGGAATGACAATAGAGTGAAACAGACATTATTACCTCATGTACATGTATGCCTGCATGACCGGTGTGATCCTGCAATACGTATAATCAGGAAAATGAGAGATTACACTCCATTTATGTATGATCTATCAAAATGTATTAATGCATTCTCTTGTCATGTACAACTAATTAGAACAAATAAAATTTTAAAAATTTAAAATAAAAAAATCAGGAAAGAAAAAGAAATAGTCTTCCTATACTTCCAGGCAACTATTATTAAATGTGTGATGTATTTCTTTTTTCTTATGTATATGTGTATGATGTAGTTATGAACGAGTTTATACCATGTATATTATTTTATATCATGCTTTTTTTTTTCTTTCATGATGCTGAAGGATCAAACCCAGGGTCTTGCACATGCTAGGCAAGTGCTCTACCACTGGCCTGTAACTTAATCTCAATCATATTTACACAGCATATGAGCACATTTATATTTGTTGCTAATCATTCAAAAAATCAATTAAATTAAAAATTTTAATGATATAATTAACAAAATATGTGGTAATAAAAAATCACGAATTTCAATTTCAGTGAAAACCAGCATCAAAGAAGATATTAACTATGAACTATAAAATAAAAACTAAGTTCAACATATAACTCAAATTGTTATGCTATGCAGATATGAATCCATTTGTAATTGAATTTATTTTTAACTAGTTACACAAAAATTGTGCATATTAATGATGTTTTGATATAGACATTATGTAATGTTTAAATCAGGTTAAACATTATCTCTTTTCAAACACAATTTTTGAAAAGGAAAAACTTCCAAATTTCTTTCCTTTTGTGTTCTGAAATCTACAGTAGTGTTTTCTACAGCTCTTCTGTTGTGCACACCAGAACTTCTTGCTCCTAATTATAACTTTGTACCCATTGATCAACCTTTCCCTATCTTTCCCTCCTTTCCTCCCCAGCCTCTGGTAACCACCATTCTACTCCCAACTTCTATGAGATCAACTTCTTTAGACTCTAAATATAAGTGAAATCATATGGTACTTGACTTTTAGCACCTAGCTTATTTCACTTAACATAATGCTCTCCAGTTCCAGACTTGTTCCAAATGACAGGATTTGGTTTTTTTGTCTGGTTTTTTTTTTTTTTTTTTTTTTGACAGGGCCTTCCACAATTGGCAAGGCTGGCCTCACACTTGTGATTCTCCTGCCTCAGTCTCTTGAGTAGCTGAAATTGCAAGTGTGTGCCAGTTGGGATTTCATTCTTTTTATGGCTGAATAGTATTTCACTGTGTATATGGACCACATTTTCTTTGTTCATTCATCAGTTGATGGATCCTTAGGTTGCTTCTGTTTCTTGGCTATTGTGAATAGTGCTGCAATGAACATGGGAGTGCATTTCTTTGGATGAACACATTTTTAATCAATAGATGGTGTATAGTTTGTGTATGCTGGGTTACAGTCCTATAGGGTGTGTCACAGGAGGAAATGAAATAAAAATTTAAAATCATTTAAGGTATAGGAAGAAAATAACTTTTACATCTTGCTGAAATATGGTATATCACTTAGTACACACAATCTAGGAACTAATAAGCACCTCAAAGTTAATATGCAAAGCAGTATATATGCCAGAAATAAAAATATCAGACAACATACATCATTTGCCAAATCTACCTCTCATGATAGAGCTATTTAATCTAAACATACACTTTCTGATTCATCCCATTCAGAGTGTGCTAGGAGATGAATTGTATTAGGTATTTTGACACAAATAGTAAATTAAAATTAAGAAAGCACTAAGCCAGGAATTAAGATACCTGAATTCTAATTACTGCACTGCTACATTAACATATCATACTAGAGGCTGAACAGATAGTTCACTCTCTTTATTGAGGCTTTCTAATTCTCCATTGTGCCTAGCACCATATATTGCCATAGCAGTAATAAAGGGTAGTTCTTTCATCAGTAGAATTAACAAAGTAGTGTTGATTCAATTAACAAAGCAGTTGCAGTTATGGTTCATTCTGGAAGGGAAGTGGTCTGTGTGGAATTAAAAGAAAAATCAAGAAATGAAAATGTCCATTATTAATACATAAATGTCTAAGTGAACATATGTACTGATTATACCCTAAGTGAATTTAGACTGACTACACAAAAATATTATTAAAAATATTAGAACCACTACTATCATACTTCTTTCTTTCCCTTTAAGAGACTTACTCGTTTATTATCACACTTCAAAAAAATGATCTTATTCTTGGATGTCTAATAGGCACACCAAAGTTAACATGTCCAAAACTAAACTCCTGATCCATTAATGACCAAAAAATAAAACAATAAGATTTCTTACACAGTCTTCCTCATCTCTGCTGTTAATTCCATTCTTTTACTAGTTCAGGAAAAATTTGTAAGGAGTCATTTCTTTCTGTGTTGCCTTTACCTTCAAAGTAGATCCTAGATGTGCAAGTTCTCATCATCTCCATTGCCACCCACCTTTCCAATCTGTCACTTGGATTATCTCAAGCACATCCACACCAGTATCCCTGACTCTGCAATTGCTGCCATTGTCTATTCTTAACATAGCAATGGATACTGTTAAATTATAAATCAGACTCTCACTCCACTGTTCAGTCATCTTTGCTTTTCCATTTCTCTCCTTGGGACCTATTTATTAGTGCTCAGTACCTGTAAGATCTTAAACAATTTTGCCTCCAATCCTTTTATTGAACTACTTTCCTTTCACTCTGGCCCTAATTCATTCCACCTTAACCAGAGTGACCTTTTTTGGTATCCCCTTGACATACCAGCTTCACTGAGTTCCTTAGGGTCTTTGCATGTGCTATTCCTTCTGCTCACATCATTCTTCTCTGAGCTATCTGCATATCTCATTCCACCTCTTCAAGAATTTTGTACAAATATTTTTTTCTCAGTGAGACCCGTGACCACCTATTAAAAACAGTATGCCCATTCCAACACTCACTCCCCACTACCCCTGCTCAACTTTATTTTCCTCTGGAGCACTTACATTTACTTACAATGCTTATTATAAATCCTCCTTCCCTTGCTGAAATGTAAGGTCATAAGTATAAAGATGTGTGTCTGTTTTATTCACTCTTTACGTAATGGTAACTGACATATAGAAAATGATAAATATTTTAAATTATTATGTTCCATATAACCCTAAGGTTCTACCAAAGTGCTCAAGTGAATCTGAAAATTTATTTGCTTTGTAAAAATAAAGTTTCAATGATGCTATAATGGACACTAAAATACACACAGTATTATCAAACGCTAACACAAAGTAGACAATCAATGTTATATTAAAATATGATTTTAGATGCTTATGGGACCTAAGAAAAAACTCTATGATCTCTATTTAATTGAATAATATTCTGGAACTCTGAGTAAACCACAAGAAATCATTACTAAATCATTACTATTTAAAATTACTTCTTTATGTGACTTCAGATTTATCCTAGACCTCACACTGCCCCAAAAAGAAAACCACAAAAATAAACTGAAAGGAGAAATAGTAGGCTGCAACTGTAATCTATAATTGCTAATTTAAAATATCCTTCAGAAAAAATAACACTTGTTTCATGTATTGACCTATAAATGCAACAAAATCAAACATAATAAAACATTACTTGTATCTGTTTCAACAATACAGTTCAAAGCAAATTCCAGTCCTACACGCCAAAGAAGACTTGATTTTTTTTTTTTTTTGGACTAGGACTCGAACCCAGGGGCATTTAGCCACTGAGCCACATCTCCAGCCCCTTTTATCTTTTATTCTGAGACAGGGTCTTGCTAAGTTGCTAAGACTGGCTTTGAAGTTGCAATCCTCCTGCCTCAGCCTCCCAAATCACTGAGATTACAGGCATGTGCCACCATGCCCGGCAACACTGATTATTTTTTTACATGGTTCTAAATGTTCTATTCTAACACATTCCAAAGTTTTGTGCAAGTCAAGCTGTCTCTGTTGAGAGTAGTAGTAGAGGATGGGAGAGCAGTGACTGAGATTGGGGGTCTCTGAAGACATCATGGCTATGACATCCCCAGTGCCTGGGAATGTTTCTGTGCAAGGGCACAGGATGCTTAGCTGCATGAGGAGGCTCTGTGCAAGGGTCCTATGAGCTCTGACCTTGATCTCAAGCACACAGTTCCTGGGAAGGAAGGAATCTTATGCTAGACAACTGCAATGTTTCACCAGCTCTGCTTCTCCAGTTTCTGCCTGCCTTATAGTAGCTTTTAACAGTAGACTTTCCTGAGAGGTACACAAAGCTCCTAACATTGCACTGTGCAACTCTGGATTGCAACTATGGAAAAGCTACACAGGATGTCCTAGTGTCTGTAACTTTCCTGAATACAAAGGATAATGGCTGCATAGTCTTTAACCTGACAATGAGACATATATAAAGATTGCTGGAGTAACTATTTAGGTCTGCATCTCCATCAGAGAGCAGAACTCCAACTGATCCCAGCTTAATCTTCAAAATCTGTGTCTGTGAATCTTCATTGTCCAATCCCCCTATGCCCTCACCAGACCCAAGAGTTTGGTTACACTGGTCACGGCAAGTCTCTTTTATAATTTTTCCAACAACAGATGTCTAAGATTCCTATTAGAATATATTTCAGTCAAAATATAATTATTTGTGGGTATTTACAAAAAATTTATCAATTTCAGGCTCTGATTATCTAGAATGAATACCAATTACAACTGGAGGATCACCAGATAGCTTAAGTGAAGTGTGATCTTGTACTTAGATGTTAAATACAAGGATATGACACTGTTTAAAGAACAATCAATTTTGGATTAATTTCTCATAAGATAAAAGAATTTAAGTCTATTACAGAAAAATAATTGAAAGTTACTATCAAGGAGTACGAGGATAATAAAAACTTGTTAATGAAGTACTACCAGAAAAGCTGTCATGATTTATAATAATATTTATTCATTTTAGCAATATTTTTCTTAGTTTCAAGCCACGCGATTCTTTGTTTTTGTGTTCAAATGCTGACAATTACATTTTCAAGTATGAGTTGCATAAACTGGTTGTTTAAAATATTATATTCGTATGTCCTGACAAAACTTCCTGCTAATTTAATCACTTAAATATTTGTCATTTAAAGATTTCACTGACTTCTCAAATTACAGTACTCTGAACTTTCTCCGTGAGACAAAAACTTATCATTTTATTCAAGGGTATCTGTGTCTACTTACATAAAATTTTATTGCAAAATGATCCTGTTAATCTAAATAAGGAAATCACAATGAGCCACTAACTCTGATAACAGAAGCATGAATACATTAAGAAACCTGAGAACCACTAAATCAATGAGCAATAACCATCAGATACTTTTTTCACTTGTTTTAAAACTAATTCAGCACTATTTGTGGTTGATATTAGTTTATTAGTCCTGGTTCCACTGGCAATAACATTAGTCCTCATAGTCATACACAAATATTTCGAGTTTTCAATATGTCTACATGCAGAAAAAGAGTTAACACAGTAGACATGATGCTGCTATCCTTAGAAACGACTGCATGCAAAGTTGGCTCTTAGCTGGCAATTGAGAACTTGGATTTGGGGAATGTTCTCACCATTACCTAATTGATGGAGCAGGTTGCTCAGACTGTTTGTGTAAACAATATGGTTTATGCTGAATACCTGCTTATACCTGCTTCCCTTTTGGGAGTATGAAATTTGGGTACATATTAGGCAGAGAGTACCTATATGACCAATTCCCAATAAAAACTCAGGGGACTGAGTCTTAAGCTTCCCTGGTAGAAAACAGTTCATGTGGGTTGTCAAAATTTAATGTGGAGGAATTAAGCACATTCTAAGTGATTCTACTGGGACAGGACTCTCTGAAGTTAGTCCTATGTGCCTTTTCCCTTCATTGATTTTACTTTCTATCTTTTAGGTGTAATAAATCTTAGTCACGATTAAGACTATATGCTGAATCTTCTGAGTCATCCTAGGAAACAACTGAACCCAGGAATGGTCTTGGGGACCCATGACACCATTCTGTATAGGTCCAAAGAGCAGTAACTGTGTCTTATATTTGCTTACATTTCTTAGAGTACATAGCATAGTCTTATATGTAACAGACACTCATTGAATTTGATGTTTTTATATATTATCCTCTTAGTATATCCAAACCAGTCTAAAGTGAGTGCATTTCCACCTCAGTGTAAGTTAATATTGGTTACCTGATTATGACAAAAATACATGTGATAATAATGGTACAGTTCAAACAAGAAATGAGAAGTTTCCAAGTAACAGTTGCACAGAGACTGATCACTTGGAGTATGTATAGTCTGTAACTCTCTCACTTATGTTAATGCTACTTTTACAGGTCTCTTCCTGAAAACCTCCTAAAGAATATCCTAAGTGTCCTTAATTTCATTTTCTTTTTGGTCCATTCATATATCTTTGAAATTTAGCAAAAAGTAACGTAACTGCAGTTGTGTGTGAATGATGATAGAGGGCAGGCATTTTTCTAAGCTTCTGTGTTTTTTTAACCACCGCAGTTCTGTGATGTTTCAAAGACACAAACAATCCATGCTTCCTTGTATTTTATAAAATTCCTTCAGAACTACATCTCACTTATTGGCAAAAAGATCAAGAAGGCTATAAACAAAGTCACAAAACAAATATTAAAATAATGTAAAAGAAGGCCCATGGGATAGAAGAGTCAGTGAGGAGGAGAACACATCTAGGTTAAACAAAGTTCCAACCTCCCTCATGACAAAATAATTTTGGGTCTTGATCCTTCACAGTAAAAATAAAGGAAAGCTCTTATTATTTTTAAAGCAAACAACATTCAAGACAGAGACTAATTATACCAATTGTCAACTATGTCCTTCAAAAGAGCAAAGGAATATAATGAGGAATTTTTACAAAACACTGCAATTCAGCAACTCTTCCTCTTATGGAAGTCCTATTCTCAGAAGAAAATTTTAAAATATTAAATTACAGAATGCATACTTTACCAGTAAATTTGACAAAAAGATACATATTTTAAAAATATGATTAACACAGAAAATTTAGATCAGCTGGGAAAAGGCACAAAGTTGAAAGCAATCTCCAGAATTTGTCAAACCATCTCCCTAAAACAGGAGCTGGTAATTCCCAGATTCAAGAAAAGCATGATTCCATCATCAAGGCTGGCCCAAGGGGATCTGTACTTTGCTTCTGGGAGATGGGGAAAGGGGGAAAAAGAGATTTGGCCATTGTAGAGTTTTCTGTCAGTTTCATTTCCAATGTGCTCAGTGTGTTGAGGTCCACACATACACTTTAGTCATTTATTCTAGTAGTTCTATTCACTGCCAATAATATCATTGGCAATACAATGATAAAAAGCTGATTTTAAATCCATAACCTTTCTTGTGCTATCAACAGTTTATAATCTTATCTAAAAGTTTTCACAAATCTCTATGCTGTATCTAATCTTTGTACGAAGCCACCTTGAATAATCAAATCAATGAAGTTCCCAAAGAAAAAGTAGTATGCATTAGTTTTCTCTTCAAAAAGAAACATACACTTTGATGTTTCCTATTTTACTTACTTAAAAACATTTTTTTTAAACACAGACTCTCTAGTTGATACCAGCTTAGTAACACAAACACTACTTGCTATCCAAAGGTTGACATTTTCCTGTTATCAAGTTATAGTTTTCATTATATCAAAGTGGTCCAGTTACTATGACTATGCACAAATGTACCATAGAATTAGAATAATGTAATTGTAGACTGAAGTTAAATTTTACAAGTATTAAGGTATAAACAATGAAACATTCCAAATGCTATCTGCTAAGACAAATTTTAATTTTTTAAACATTAGGTGAAATGTGCAACTCAGACTAAATCAGTGTACAGTAAAAGCCAACAGTGTATAGATAATGAAGGCATCATGGAAGCTGGTTAAAAATTATAATGAATAGAGGACTAGTAAAAAATATAGCAACCTGGCTGAAATTGATATTCATTAGGGTACTCTTCACATCAATAGGGAGCATTTGGACTCTGTGGTCTTTATCAGTGTCCCAGCTGGTAATGGTTGAAGGTTAATGCCTTACCCCATTCTGTTCAATTTTCTATCCTAATTAGCCCTCCAAATCTATAGCTGTGAGCACCAAGTGTCTGTGCTCAAAAGAAACTAATTAATGCTAGCAAATTAGATCAAGCCCGAAGATCCAACAGCCAAACTCTTAGTTAAATGCTCCTTGTTAATAGGAAGTGTAGCTGTCAATAACTGCTGTTGGTGACTATAATGAGGCATCTTTCTTTCATTGAAAGTGATTTCATTTCTCTTTGTCCCTGGAAAAGCTGTTCCATTCCCTTCACAAACCTAAGTTGCTGGCAGTATGACCCAATTCTTATGATCAGCTGGGTTGAAATGACATAAAAAAAAATTAAATAAAATCTTTCCTACATAATCATGTTTCAGGCAGTTAGCAGAAAGTCAGATTACTTATTAAAATTCCTATATCTTTATCCAAGAACCATAAAATTAGCATACATAATACCTTTATGTAAAACCCCATAATTATTTAATAAAACAAAAAGTAAATAAACAATGGAAGTATCCTCATTATAAATTATGTCATTGTTAGCTTCAATGCAGCTTTCTTCTGCTGCTTAAGCAATACTAATGTATATTCTTTTCTAATTCATATGGTTAAATAGGGAGAATATTAAAGATTTATTGTTCTTTTATAAAATATTTAGAATGCAATTTTACATTCTAAAACACTATTTTGGACCACATGACCTAAAAAAATCAATATATGATTACCTATAAGAAATTCAAATATTAAAATATCAACTATGATACAGCATATTTTCTAGTAAGGGCAAATGCATTAACATACTAATAAAATCTGAATGAATCTCAGATTTTAAGATGTTTAGTCTCCAGAAGATCATAAATACATTTAAGAAAACAAAAACTTAACCATATCAACATCCTGAACAATCTAGTTTTTGATAAAGAATTTTAAAATAAACATTTTCTTTTATGTACCACTATAAGGTAGTAACTGGCCAACACAACAAGTAAATAGTTTAGTTATACTCTATTCTTTCATTTCAATAACCAAAAAGAAGTTTCTCTAAGAGTAAGCAAATACATA
Source organism: Glaucomys volans (assembly GCA_020662805.1). Classification (NCBI taxonomy): domain Eukaryota; kingdom Metazoa; phylum Chordata; class Mammalia; order Rodentia; family Sciuridae; genus Glaucomys; species Glaucomys volans. Next base: position 102,239 of record JAJEJO010000233.1, read on the forward strand.
CTCTGAAACCCATATGAATCATACCAGTAAAAAAAAATAAATCTATAATTGAGTTGCCTAGCCTTTATGCATTTTAGCTATTAGGATTATGAGTTATAAAATAGAATAAATACAACTTATAACTTTAGACTCATGTATTAGTAACAAGTAAATTTCCCTGGTAGTGAAAAGTTAACTCTACCCTATAACTTTATTATCCATCGTGAAGTTTTATCCTCCCTCACCTGAATCAGGAAACATATTTTTAAAAGTTTTACGAGGAGTCTTCCACTTGGAAGGCTACCTCTTGAGACTGTCAGCATGATACCTGCTACTGCCAGATGTGCACTGAACCCTATCTGCAGGTGCCAATGGGTTAATTTCTCCTGACACCTGGAGTGGAACTGAAAGGTGGTTTTATTAAATAACTGACTGATAGCGAAAGCAAAAATAATACCATAGAATGATTGTTATGTTAAACTACTAATTTGTAGATGGATTTAAAAATAGAATGCTGCCCAGAATAAGGTATTTAACTTAAGAAAACATCACACACTATTAAAGTGTAAGAAACTACTCTTATTGTCTCCGTCACAATTTGCCAAAAACATCTCCAAGGGTTGGAGTGCAAAGCAGGAAGAAATGTTCTTAGCATCCAAACATTATTAGCACAGTCTTGAAACTAGAGTTGACACAGCCTGGCTTGTCTGCAGAGAAGGGGCAGTGGAACTGCATTCCATTATCCTAAGAAGTATGGAGATCATCAACAAAGATACTACAAGGGAAAGGGAAGAAGGGGAGTGAGGAAAATAGCCTATGTCAGTGAAGTTTTACCACTTTTTTTTGAAGACCATTCAAGATGTGGAATTTTTTTTTTAAAGGGCAGTCTATACCTACAGAAATATTGCCATCAGCTTTGCTAATTAGCCATCATTTACAGATGTATTACAACCTCACTTTTTACCTACCATCACTTTGTTTTTACCCTCATTAGAATGTTACATATTAATCAACAATATGTCTAAAGTTTATAGCATATAAGAACATTTAATGTTAAAAATATTTTCCAAAGAAAATACACATGTGTGGGAGCCTGTAACATGCATTTACATAAATATCATTTACTTAGAAACATAAAATGAAACAAAAAAAAAAATGAGACACACATTAAAAACTCCCTAGGCTCACTGAAGGTCACACTGGGATTCCATTGACAATTCAGTAATAGACAATGGCTGTAAGAAAATCATCTTGGTATATGCACATGAATATGCTGATAGATGAAAAACAGGTACATGTTAGATTAGATGTTTGTTCTTTCCCTATCAAACTCACCAAAATAACTTGTTTCTCCAGAATACTCACACCAAGGTTTTCTCTATACATTACCATACTTCCAGGGGGAAAAAAAGGCTTTTTTACTAGTAATTTGGAAGAACATTTTTAAATTGTAAATGAATTGAACACTGCCTGGAAGTTCTGAAAGCTGAAATACTGGTATCTCAGTGAAAGGGTGAGAAGCAATTCATACATATTAATTCATTGACTACTTGACTCTGAGGCTAAGGATTAAATTCAGATCGTATTATTAAAATTGAATTTGATCTTTATAGGAATATTTGATTCTTACCTTGAACTTGTTCAGAACACCTCTCTCTGGCCTTTTCTCTCATTATTTTTGGGATCAAAACATCTTTTTCAACATGTCTGAGATGCTGCTCTGGGGAAAAAAAAAAATCTTTATTATAGTGAGGACTCAAGTATATCACCAGATTAGGGGGAAAAAAAGCACTCTAGTTTGTTAAAATAGAAGTTTCTGTAAATATATTTTTAAATGACTTTTATGACCTGATAAAACTCTGATTACTCGCTAAAAAGCACTGCAAATACATTTTTGATATACAACAATAAAATGTGAGGAACAAAGGCAAAATTTACCAAATTTTTTTGGTAAATATTACAACACTTGATAATGTAGATTGGTCAAAATTAAAGTAATTCATCATCATTTTTTAAATAATGTAATTCTCAAAACGAGATTTTCATCGATACTGAGGTTCATAGCTAGATGGAAGATTAAGAAACATATGAATAGTTTGTCTACCTAGTAAAAAGAGTAGTCTAAGAAAGAAAGAAAACTGAGAGAAGAAGTAGAACTGCAGTCCATACACAAAACAAAGCATGTGAGACTTCCATACATATTAAACAGAACTTTCACCATGAGACTAAAATGGCAAAAGGAGCAACTGCTACAGCATCCCACCTGCTTCTTAAATTCTGAAAGTGCCCTGAAAAACAGAGAAGAGCTAAGTGTCCTCAATGAAAATAAATAACAAGAAATCTCTGAAAGACAAAAAGGCAGATAAGATTGAATTAAAGGAGACAATCATATTTCCATAGAGCACCCAGGAAAAAAACTGATGCTGTAAGTGGATGTTGCTCCTTACTCTGAAGTACTAAACAGGCACAGCAAGAAACTTCCCTGAGGAAAGTTTTTAGTGTTTGAAGTATCTCAGTGGAGTCAAATAGCCACCTCCTACACTGCTGTCAGACCCTGGGTGAAAGAAGGAAATAAAGGTATTTATTCCCAAAAGAGGAGAAAGTTTCCCAGTATTCAGTGATGCCAAGAAGACTAGAACCCCTAAACTCTTTGTGGTACTGTTATTCCCAACAAGTTCTGTATGAAAGCAGCTATAAACTGATATATATTTTCAAAAAGGAGAGCAGCAGATCGCAAAAAGCAAACATGATCAACAAAAAATACAAGAATCATCTTACTTTGGTGAAGGGCAACACAGTGAAATGAATATCTAATCACAATCAATCAAAAAGTAAACAATCCCAAAAGAATTAAAAGAGTAAAGGAAATAAGATCTTAGAACAAGTAAAATACATACATGAAGGCAAATAAAAAGACATGAGTCCTCAGATGGAAAAGGATCATGGATATCCAAATGTACTTTGATGAAATATCTGAAACCCAAAAGTCAGAATTTTGTGTCAGAATTTTTTCCATTTTGACAAGTAATGGGAATCAGATGTGCAACATATCTCCCTGGCAACTGTATGCAACTAGACAATGAAACAATGGCAAGGTTCTAAGAGAATTACTTTATATATAACAAACTACAGTCAAGTAAAACACCAATAAGAGTAGGTTAAAGACATTTTCAGACATGTAGAAACTAAAATGTTTAGCTCCTTCAAACCCAGCAGAAAAAGAAGTAATTTCCTTACCACTTCTGTTGTGCAACAACCACTAGTCAAGCTAAGTGATAAAGAACAACAAACATTTTGTAAGAGGGACCTCATCTGGGAACACTCAAATGACAGATGTTAATTTAAACAAAGGCAAAAGCTGTGACTGGAGGATCTACTTTCAAAATTACTTCTTTCATCACTTGCATGCATATCTGATATCTGGGCTGGAATGGCCAAAGGAAGGGCTCAGTTAGGACTGTAAACCAGATCACATACATATGGCCTGTGTTCGTCAGCTTTTCATTGCTGTGACCAAAATGCCTGAGAAAACCAACATGAAGGAGGAAAAGTATTTTTTGATCACAGGTTCAATACACAGATGGCCAACTTCATTGCTCTGAGCCCAAGGTAAGGAAGCACATCATGGTGGAAGGGCCCAGCAAAGAAAAGCTCCTCAGCTGGTGGTGGGGTCAGGAAGCAAAGAGAGGAAGGGAAAGGGTCCCATGGGAAAAAGGAACCCTTGAAGGGTGTACCACTGGTAATCTACCTCCTCGAGCCACACCCCACCTGCCTACAGTTACCACCTAGTCAGTCCATTCAAACTATGATGAACTGATACAGGTTATATAACTCACAATCCAATTACTTTATGACTGAACATTCTTGCACTAACACAGGAGCTTTTGAGGGACACCTCATATCCAAACGATAACATGGCCTCTCCATTTGCTTTGGCTTCTCACAGTAAGGCAAATGGGTTCTGAGAAAGAATAATCTCAGAAGGACTGTCTGGAGATCAAGCATTTCAAGACAATCAAGTGAAAGCTATACGGCCTTTTCTGACTTGGTCATGGAAGTCATGAAACACTATTCTTACTACATTATATGATTTCAAGAATTAAGGACAGGTCATGTCCAAGTGGGGGTAGCAGTAGGTAATATTCTTTGTGTCAAAGCCACCTTATAAAAGAGCATGAGGGATGGGATGTAATCTTTGTAAAATAAAATCTACGACTAGATAATAGAAAAATACTTTATCAAAATAAAGATGAATCCATGATGCATACATGTGAAATAGACAAAGCATATTAGAAAAATATAATTTAAATTGTCATATTTTTATTGGTGTATTATAGTTGTACATAATAGTGGGATTTGTTGTTACATACTTGTACATGCACGTGATATAACAATATGATCTGGCCATTCCCCAGTCCTTCCTCTTTCCCTCTCCACCTCCCTTCCCTGAGTCCCTCCTGTCTACTGATCTCCTTTCAATTCTCATGACCCCCACCCCCTTTCTTTTCCTTTTCCTGTCTGCCTTCCACATATGAGAGAAAACACATGACCCTTGATTTTCTGAGTTATTTAGCTTAACATAATGTTCTCAAGTTCATTTTCCCCCAAATGACATAATTTCATTCTTCATGGCTAACTAAAACACCACTGTCTATAGGATTTAACCACTTCCTTGGTTAGATTTATTCCTAGGTTTGTTTTGTTTTGTTTTGTTTGAGGCTTTTATGAATGGGATTGTTTCCCTAATTTGTTCCTCAGCAGCTTCATTACTACTGTATAGAAAAATGACTGATTTCTATATGCTGATTTTGTAACCTGCCAACTTTGCTGAATTTGTGTATTTGGTGGAGCTTTGGGATCTTCTAAGTATAGGATCATATCATCTGCAAACAGGGATAATTTGACTTCTTTGTTTTCTATTTTTTCCCTTTTATTTCCTTCTCTTGCCTAATATACATTTAAATTTATGTTTTAAAATTATAAAGCACATAAACAATATTATCAACTAACTTAACCTAATATTTGCTGACTTCTCCACTGAAGAACAGCAGAACATTTATCAAAATAACATATTTTAGCTATAAAACAAATCTCAATAAATTTGAAAGAATTCAAGCCAATTAAGCATGCTCAAAGACACCAATGTAATCGGAAAGCAATAACAGAAAGATCTTTGGGTAATCTCCAAATATTTGCAAGCTAACTAATACTCTTATAAATAACTCATGGATCTAAGATATCAAAAGAAAAATTGGAAAATGTGCTGAAGTGAATGAAAATGAAAGCAGGATTTCAAAATTTGTGTGATGCAACTAAAGCAATACTTAAAAGGAAATTTGTAGCACTAAACGCCAGTTTCCAAAAAGATCTTAAATCAGCTTAAATTTCTACCTTGAGAAGACAGGAAAAAGATAAATTAAACATGAAGCAAGCAAAAGAAAAAGAATGATAAAGATCAAAGCAGAAATCAGTGAAATAAAAACAAAACTAAAAAATATACACAGTAGAAATAAAATCAATGAAACCAAAACTGGTAACTTGAGAAGATCATTAAAAATCATGATAAACAACTAGCCAAAGTAATCAGAAAAATCCACAAGTCACAAATTCCAAACATCATGCCAAAAATGATAAACATTTTTAAAGGAAAATAAGGGAATATTAAGTACAAATACAAGCAAACAAATTTGAGAACTACAATGAAATAAACAAATTCCTTTAAAAACACAACCAAAGCTCATTCAAGAAGACAGAATCACAGGAGTATAGTCCTATACTTGTTAAAGAAATTGAATTTAAAGTTAAAAGAAAATTCCAGGGGGCTGGGGATAAAGCTCAGCTGGTAAAGTGTTTGCCTGTCAAGCACAAGGCCCTGGGTTCAATCCCCAGCACCGCAAAAAAAAAAAAAAAAGAAAGAAAGAAAATTCCAGGCCCAATAGACTACCTGATGATTGACTGAATATTTAAGGAAAAAAATACCAATTCTACACAAATTCCTCCAGAAAATTACTCTTGAGCCAGTATTACACAGACACCAAAACCAGACAAAGCTATAACAAAAAACAGCACTCTAAAATCCTCTTGAATGAAGATGTAAATGTGTTGCAAGATTAACAAATTCAATCTAGCAATATATAAAAAGATAACTTTATAACCAAGTAGAGTTTATCACAGGATTAACGAGTTCAGTTAATATCCAAACATCAGTAAGTATAATTCATCAAATTAAAAGTAGACACGTGGTAAACACAATACGTAAATCAAAGGGAATACTCAAAACCTACAAAATATTTTTCTCTGATAGTAATGGTATCGAGAAATCACTAACAGAAATAAGAAGAAAATTTCCTAACACTTGGTCATTAAATGGTACATTTGCAAGTAATCTACAGGTCAAAAAGAAAGTGTCAAAAGTTTTTAAAAAAAAAAAACAGTTTTGTGAGACAAAGCTAAAGCAGTACTCATGGGAAAACTGATAGCAATAAACTCTCATAGTAGAGAAGTCTCAAACTAATAATCTAAGCTTCTACTTGACAAAACTAGAAAAAGGAAAAAAATGAACTTTATAAAAGGAAAATAGAATAACAAAGAACAGAAAGCAATAAATTGGACAAAAGAAATACAAATGATATAAACAAACTGAAGTTTGTTTTTATAAGATCCACAAAATTGGCCCAGATGGCTTAATTAGCAAATTCTATAAAATATTTAAAGAACAAACAAACTCCAATTTTATAGTCTTTTCCCAACACGTTTTAGGAGACCAACATTACCCTTATACCAAAGCAAACAGTATTTATAAAACAGTCCAATATTCCTCATGAACACAGATGCAAACAACCTCAACAATGTAATCTCAGCAAACTGAACACACCAATATATAAAAAAAGAATGATACACACCACAGCTATATTGGGTTTATTCCAGCAATATAAGACTGGTTCACCTATCTAAAATTTTAATCAATATATTATATTAAATAGTTTATAAAAGGAAAATAATATAATCATATCAATTAATGCAGTAAATACTGGACAAAATCCAAAAACCATTAATAAAACCAAACAAAAAACCTCAATAAACTAAGAATAAAAGAGAATGTCTCCAACTTAATTAACAGTATCTGCAAACTGGGCATACTAGCGCACGCCTGTAATCCCAGTGTAGCAGAAGGCTGAGGCAGGAGGATCTCAAGTTCAAACCAGCCTCAGCAATTTAGGAACACCCTAAGCAATTCAGCAAGATCCTGTCTCTAAAGTAGCTCCGTGATTAAGCACCCCTGGGTTCAATCCCCAGTAGAGGGGAAAAAAAAAGTATCTGCAAAAACCCCATAACTAACATCATAGGAGGTGGCAAGACACAAAACACTTTCTCTGTGAGAGCAGAAACATGAAACAATACTGCACAGAACTGGTTGGGAACAATATTGTACAGACACTCTCTAAAGTATGCACTTTCTTACAAAGTTTAGCAAAGATTTATGCTATAACCCAACAAATGCACTCCTCAGGATTTATCCTAGAGAAACGAAAACAAAAATCTGTATAAAATTTTCATTGTAGCTTTATCTGTAATAGCCAAAACCCAGAAATAACACAAAACTCTTTCAACAGGTAAATGAATAAGCAATGGTTCATCCACACAATAAAATATTACTCAGCATTAAAACAAAATGAACTTTTAAAACACAACACCTTGAGTGGGCTTCAAGGTCATTATGCTGAATGAAAAAAATAATAATCCCAAAGGTTACATAGTATCTAATTCCATTGATAAAAATTCTGGAAGTAATAAAATTATAGCCATGGAACACAGATTAGTGAGGGTGAAGCTATTAGGAGGTAACATGAGGGACTTTCTTAGTGGTAGTGGAACAGCTCTGTATGCTGACTATGGTCATGGTTACTTAAATCTTACTCAATCTTCAAATAGGATAAAGTGTCATATAACTATACACCAAAAAAGTACACGTAAGAAAGAACTGGTAAAATTCAACCACGATATGTACCTGAGTCAACCATACCAGGCCAATGTCAATTCGTGCTTTTCTTCTTTATCATAGCATTGTGCCCCAACTTTTTTTTTCCATTTTTTTCCCTAAAAGGAGCCTTTTGTTGACATTTATCCCTAATGTCCCCCATAAAATATTAACATCAAAATTACATTGAATATTCATATACTGCATATAACAGTGCTTTTATATATTAAAGAAGTAAAATTTTTACCTCCATCCAATAACAAATTTTGTCTCATTGAAAGCAACATCACATTCAATGAGAAAATATGTACTATGGTTATGTCAGATAGTACTATTAGAAAAAGGTGGGTCAATGTACAAGGAAACTCCATTAGTTTGCAATTTCTTATGAGCATTAAATCATTATAAAGTTATGATAAAAAAGTCAAAAAATGTATACAAAAACAAACGACCTAGAACAACCAAATCATCATCAAAACAGAGGAACAAATTTGGATGACCTGCAGCAACTACAAAATTTTACTACAAGGCTACAGCAAAAAGTTGGTGTCAGACTGGCATAATTATATTAACCAAATAAAGTAACGTACAGTACAGTCCAAAGTACTTCCACATACTATGAATGTATTTGGACAAATGCACCAAGGCTAGTCAATGAGAAGATCAAAGTATTTTCAATAAATGGTGGCAGAACAACTGTATGGACATGAAAAAAAAAAAAAGAAAAAAGTCAGCCAGACCCCATTGATCCCCTGCTTCACTGTATTCATAAAAATTAATTTGTCGCTGAGCATAGTGGTGCATGCCTATAATCCCAGTGATACTGGAGGTTGAGGCAGGAGGATCTTGAGTTCAAAGCCAGTCAAAGCAAAAGTGAGGTGCTAAACAACTCAGTGAGACCCTGTCTCAAAATAAAATACAAAAAAGGACTGGAGATGTGGCTCAGTGGTCAAGTGCCCCTGAGTTCAATCCCTTGTACCCCCTGCCAAAATTTAAATCCTTGGAGCAAAGATTTTCTAAAGAGAATACAAAGAACCAAACAGAAAAAAAGTGACCAATTTGACTCCACCAAATACAGTATCTTCTGTTCATCAAAACATACTGATAAAAGACAAAACCAGAGGCCAAGAAAAAAAGTTCACAGCACATGTATATCAGAAAGAACTTGAGTCCAAAATATATAAAGAATGTCTACATATCAGTAAGTAATAAAAACACAAACCATCCAAAAAAAGTGGACAAAAATATCACTAAAAAAATTATAAATCTATACATGAAAAGATGCTCAAAATCATTAATCATCAAAAATACAAGTGAAACCCATGATATTATAACCTCAAGAATGACTAAAATTAAAAACACAGACAACACTGAACAACAGAGACAATGTGAAGCAACAACTTTCATACATCACTGATTAGAGTATGAAATGGTAAACTTCTTTGGAAAACTTCACTATGTCCAGAAAACAACTTGCACAAGTCTGTTTATGAAAACATTACTCATAATGGTAAACAATTACTTAGCAAACGAAAAAGAATGCTATTATCAATGTCCTGCAAACAGTAGTATCATGGATACTGACCCATTCAACATGGATGAATCTCAAAAACACTTGCTGCTCAGCGATGTGACTGAAGAACATGCAAAATTAATTTACAGTGATAAAAATGAGAACAATGGTTGCTTATGGAAGTGAAAAAGGGTATTCTCTGGTAGATGTCTTGATTAAAGTATACATTTATGAAAACTCACTTAAAGTCTATAAATTTCACTGGCTGGTCATTGCAATTTAAAATAGCTTTTTAAAAGACACATAGTTTAACACATATTTTTACAAATAATTATTATATATTAATTAAGTAGATTAAAAGTCTTATGATTTTATCCTTTAAAGATACTGATCATTTTTTTAATTAAGTTTCTATTGGTAAGATGTTTCACGGATAATATGCTGTAATTATTTATTGCTGGTATACAGGTTCAATTTTTCTTTTAATATTGTCCTTAGAATCCACACAACCTTGGGCTGGGGATATAGCTCAGTTGGTAGAGTGGTTGCCTTGCAAGTACAAGACCCTGGGTTCAATTCCCAGCACTGCCAAAAAAAAAAAAAAAAAAAAAAAAAAAAAAAACCTTACTCTATCATTACTCTGGTAATCTGACAGGATCATCTTCCAGTTTCTAGAAAGACACTCTTAGGAACTGTTTTGTACCTTCTCTTTTAATTCTTTAGCTATGTCCTTTAGAAAAATAGTGAACAGTATCTAACAGGATGCTTATCTTGAATGCTCAAATTGTTCAGAATTTTTTCAGTTATTTTCATGTTGAGATTGCTTATGACTTTCTTCTTTTGTCTCTGTATTGTTTTGGAATCAAAGTTACATTATTTAAACAAGAAATTAGCAATCTTTCCCTCCTTCTAATATTCTCTGGAACACTCTATACAGGTTGAAAAACCCTTATCTAAAATGACTGGGACTAGAAGTGTTTCAGATCTAGAATTTGGGGATGT